>QKWP01000171.1:343338-353702 GCA_003550325.1 Gigaspora rosea | reverse complement strand
AAACAAAATAGAAGATCTAGTTATAAACAAAAGATCTAATCTGATCTTGTAGTACAGAATTTGAATATCATCGAACTATTTCGAACTATTTCAAAAAATCAGTCTAATGCGCGATCCAGGTTACAGATCTACTGATCCTGATCCAGCTTGGTTTCCTAGTCCTAAAATATTTTGAAAGGGATCGAAATATTTCGTAACCTATTTCGAAATATTTCGAAATAATATTTTGAAAATTTGATATTTCGAAATATTTCGAAATATATTACGTAATATTTTGCTTATATTACAGTTCATAAGATCTTACGTAAGATTACGCTATTATAAATTTGCTGATGAAGTTCTTGAAGTGGTGAATTATTTTGGTTTAATTTTAATAGTGGATATCTATGTTTATTTAGAGTTAGAATTTGCTTTTATGCGAATTTTTTGTTATTGAAACATTATATTCCCAAAAAGTGCTTTATGCTTTCATGTAAATTTTTTGATAGTAAAACATTATGTTTCTAAAAAGTACTTTAAAGCGTATAAATAAGTTACCCAGGCAATTTATTTACATCAGCCAATCAGATAAAAGTCATCCTATGAACCTTGGATGAGAGTTACCCAGAGTAATTATACATAATGTTAACCAATCATATACTGTCAATTGTATAACTATCAGATCCAGATTCGGATTTTTAGAGTTGAATCCAGATCTGAACATGAATCTGATTCCGATTTTTCAAATTGGATACAGATCTTTAAAAATATTAGTTCGATTTGATCTATGCAGAACACTAATTATAAGATAGGTGGTAAGCCAAAATGAGTAATTTTGACCAGAATTATGACAAATCTAACTCCAAATTTATCTACTTTTAGTATACCACCTAATCTTATAACTTTCCAGGGCCCTTCCACTAAATCCTAACTCAACTATAAAAAAAAGCTAACAAAGAAGGCCCTAAAAATTTTAAAAATCATAAATCCAATAACAAACAAAAAATTTTTCTATAGTTGAAAAGGTTAAAAATTGAAAGCAAAAATAATGTTTTATTTGCAATATATAAAAAATAAACTAGGGCTTAAATCAAACTCTTTTCAATGATTCTTTGTACCAAAAATTTCAAAAAGCTAATCTACAAAAACTCTACAGTTAATATAACAAATATACAACAAAACTTTACTAAAAGTAGCTGGGACTCAAAGCTAATCATTGTATGTTTGGTTGTAACTAAAACAGAAATAAAAAAGACTTGAACTCTTATAAAAAAGATTTTCTAACAAAAGACTCTAGTACTACTAAGCAAAAAAGTAGTAGAAATAAAAATCTAGAGCTTTGTCAAGTTTATGAATATGAAAAAAAAATAAACTTTTGGTTAGATTTGTTATTCTATATAGCATAACTTTCTTAAGTCCTTATATTTTAGTACACCTCTCACTTGCTTTTTTGGTCTTTTGAAATTTCGACTAAAGTGGGCCCTTTTTAAAAGATTAGCAATATTTACTTTTACCAAATTAGGAATACGACTTCCATATTAGAATCAAGTCACAAGTGAATTTTAGGTTCTGTGGAATAAACAATGAATAACACATGTGATATTATAGAGAATATTATAAAATGAAAATTTTTTCTAGAATATTCTTTTAGTCATAGTTTTTTATTTTATTTTATTTTATATATATATATAAGGGAATATTTTTATAGCACTATGGTGCTATAGCACTACCCATATAGTCATGTGATATAATGTAATACAAGCTAGTTTAGTATTATACAACATGCAAATTTAACAACGCATTATATATTGTAACTATTAAGGTGGGAAAGCGTATACGTTTAACCAATTTAACTCTAATAGTTACTAGAAGATAGGTTTCTGATTTACTCGAATAAAGGTCTCTTCAGCACTACACTAGCTTACTTTCTTATTTTTCTTTAAGTAAAATCGAAGGAAACTTCTATACTTGTATTTTATTGTATTAAATCAGGTTCTCTCACTTTATTAAAGTCAAATTCATTCGTTTATATACTTTGAATTAATTAGGAGACATGTTAACGTGTTGTTTACTACATGACGTGCTAACACAACTAAGTCTAGCATGTTTAATGTGCTATCGAGAATAATCGAAGCTTATGCCCTTAACACGCAAGCGTGCTAGCATGTTAACGTGTTATGAAAGATTTTACAAAAAGGAGTGATTATATGTCTATCATCGAGTTTACCCAGATTTTGGTTATCATTTAATGAAATATACAAAAATAGAAATGAAGTTATATCTATACTAAATAAAGAGAAGATATATCTACAGGAGTGGGTAAACTAATCGAGAAATCTGAATCTTCTAATATTACAATTTCGAATTGTGACAATATATATATACTGAAAATATATATAGTGCCAAACAACTTCACGAGCTTCTAGTGTGATAATATTGACACTACACGACCTATATATTTAACTATAATAAGACCGAATTAATAAATAGAACTAAGTGCACTAATAATATCCTAACCGGAGAATTAATTCCACATATGCAGAATTAATTTCACAATCATTTAGTAATTCACAAAAGTGTAAAGCTTAGACTTGATCACTATAGAATTTCTGTATTACTAAATTATTCAATTTATATCTTCGTGAAATTACTAACTGATTGTGGAATTAATCTTTAACATCACTAATCCTAACAATAATATGGTGAATTCATATTAAACATGCATAAATTAAAAATGCATAAACTTTGTCTTTAACTATTGACATTAATAAGTAATACTTACTCTCATTAAATCTAATTAAACCTTGAGTTCCATTTTATACACTAACTATTTGTAGCATTTGTCCACACTACTTCTGGTTTTATTATTAAGTTGTCTATTGTTCATAATTCTTCAAAGATAAAGTCAACTAGTGAAAGTTTTAGAGAAGTAACAGTAATGTTATTGTAAAGAAATTCTAATAGTATTTTTATTACTTTATTATTATTGGTCTTACATATATACGCATATTTAATCTATAGAATGAATTAAATGAATTAAATGATTTGCTAGTTAAATATCATAAATCATCGAATTTGAACTGTCTAAATATTTATGCCGATAAAAAAATTCAATTACCAATCTGGATAAGATCGGCACTATAGATATATTATTACTATATTTGGAATAGGTGATAAACAAATATATAAACAATATATTAGTAAATCTGTTTTAGGCCTAATAAAAAGTTTTTTTTATACTAAGTAAATATTATTTTTTAATATAAATAAAGTTGTAGAGCAGGTTCTTGTGCATCTACTAGTAAAATTTCATTAAAATCGGTTTAGTAGATAAGAAGAAATAAGTAAAAATGCCTTTAAAATTCTTTAAATAATATAAAAATTTTATATATACAGGCCTGATCCAGATTTTGTACTACCTTGTTTATATATTTGTTTTGCCCCAATTCTAAATATAGAAATATTGCTGATCTTATCTGGATTGGAATCAAATGTTGTATTAACTTTAAGTCAGTTTTGGCTACTGATAAAATACTGTTATACCTTTTTTCATTCTACTAATTTAGAGATAAATTTTTACGATATTACATTGATGTAAATATAATACTACTAGAGTTATGCTATACATAATACATATAAATAAACAGAGCAAATTCCCAAACATACGGTATATAGTATTATGATTTTTTTAGTGTTATACAGTAAATGTATTACACTAGTTGCTATTTTTGTTTCCATCACACCTTCTTCGATTATGATCCAAGCTATTACAGATTCCACATCACGATT
Source organism: Gigaspora rosea (assembly GCA_003550325.1). Classification (NCBI taxonomy): domain Eukaryota; kingdom Fungi; phylum Glomeromycota; class Glomeromycetes; order Diversisporales; family Gigasporaceae; genus Gigaspora; species Gigaspora rosea. The sequence continues at coordinate 349,934 of QKWP01000171.1, read as the reverse complement.
GTTGTCTTTTTTCTTTTAGTGGTTCATTTGCTTGCCGTTTTCTATCAGTCCCTTTTGGTCTTCTTTTTGATTTTTGTTTACGGGATTCACTAAGTCTTTAAAATCAATGTTTTCTTTATCAGATATACTACAACTTTCTTCAACATCAGATTGCTCATCAGACTGTTCATCAGGTTGTTCATTTAGTTGTTCTGTTTGATGCCCCTTCAAATATTTATTTAAAATTTCAATAAAATTATGATCATGATTTCAAACTGCTAGAAGTGTAGCTGCTTGTGCCTTTCCCTATATTTCTCCATATAATCGGCGCTCTTTTATAATTTCTTGGTTAATATTTTGTGTTCTATCTGAATGAACATAACTTAGTGCATTAAGGCTATTTGTATTAATACTGGCTTGATTAATTGAAATAGTAAGTAATAAGTCTTTTTCAAATTTCGGTGCAACTACAAAGGGTTCATATGATTGATCATTATGTACTTCCTTGTACCAGTAAGAGTGTATCAATTGAATATGAAAGGTTGCAATATTCGTGCATAGCATAACTTGGAAGAAATGATGGCAGACAAATTCACGGTTGGAATATCCAAAACATGAGCACAAATGAAGACCATTTTGCAATAGCATAACAAAGTGGCGTGTATCTTTTTCTGTAACATGCCGTACAGTTCACATTTCTAAAACATCATTAGAATTAATATGATCAAGTAAAGCCTTTGTAGTAATGGTGGTGTAGTTTCTATTTAGCAGATTAAAATCGTTAAAGTTGACCTATATATGTACAAAATATACAAAATATTAGTAAATTGTATAGTCTATTATAAACAAACATATATTTTTTACTAAGTTAAAAGTCTGCATTTCATTTTTAGTAACACAATTGGCGTGATAATGAAGGGCTTGGACTATTTGATCTTCTTGAATTTTTCGTATTTCTTCTGTTAAATACGATTTCAATAGTTTGCAAACATTTGGTAATATTGTATCCGCTATTAAGTATAAAGCAATTTTAGGAACTGATGCATGAAAGAGTGAATATTCTGTTCTTTTGTCTTCTTCAGAAACACATGTTGATAATACCTCTGCAAGCTTCAAAATTGTTATGTTAAAATTACAAATTAAATGCTTGATTTTTGCATTGTAACTTTCGACTCGAGAAGTCAATGACATCCCAGCTGCAAAAAAAGTTAGGATAAAAGCTCTTGCCCAAGTCTCTTTAGTTGAATAAAGAGTCCTTTGCAAGTAATTCACCACCTTATTATTATCGTATTTCTGAATCAAGTTTTTCCATCTATGTTCAAAAATAATTTTAACTGATGAATGTTGTGCCTCATAAAAATCTTTGATAAATTCATCAAACTGATTCCCAAGACAACCTTTGAGATTTGACATAGATTTTGAGAAATGTGGAACATACAATGAAAAGCTTTTGTTGTAGAGAACTCATCATGAATTGCTGCAAAAACAGCTGGATCTGCATTAGTGAAAATTACTTGTGGCACTGCATTACGTGTAGCTTTCTTTATTTGCTAAAAAATCCAACAATGAGATTCTATTGTCTCATCATCTACAAGTACCTGCACTACCATCCTTGAATGCAAATGATTATCAACAATTAAAAATATTGAGAGAACCATTTCATAACGATTAGTTGCTGCTGTGCAATCATTGAGAACAACATTGTTAAATTTTAGCCAAAGTTTGATCTGCTCAGGGACATATAAAAATAGCTAGCGAAAATATTTCGTACTAGGATCCCAATCTACTGCTATATACAACAAGGATTCTCTTTTTTCTTTTTCAGCAACTCCTCATACAAACAAGCTGCATCATTGGTTTGGTCACGTAACTTTGGACGGAAATGCTGTATTGTTCGTTATAACACAGGCATGTAGATTTTTTGAATTGGATAATTTTCTTCCAAAGCTTTACGGATTTGTTGAGGGCTGCAATTCATTTTTTTTATATAAAACTCAATGTCTTTAAGTATATTTTCAGGAAAATCAAGAGATTTTTGAAAAGAAAGATATGATAAATTAAGTTCATGATTTCATGCTTGTCTATTATTTTTGTAACATAAATATGTAAATGAGGATTCTCCTTTTCCGGACATGAAATATTTATTTGCCAGGTGCATTCTATGCGCTTTGAAATACACTTATTTTGGTTCTTGCTTTTTGTTTTTTGAGGCCGACCATAATGTTCGCACACAATTGTACGCTGCCGAATATCACCATTTTCTAGCTTTTCTATACAAAGAAACCTTGTTCCAAATTCTTATAAAAAAGGATAAAAAAATTTTTGTTACTATTTTATATTCTGTTAAAAAATTCTTTAATGTATATATATAAGTTGTCCATACCTTTGCGGCGTGCATACTTTTCTACTTCCTCTATAGCACTGTTCCAATTATTAAAAACTTTTTGTATTTCACAGGCATTATCCGAGCTGTTATTCTCATTACTATATCCATCCCTACTATAATTTTCACATTCATTTTCATTATCATACCCATATTCACCACCATCTTAATACTCACCATCATACTCATTCTTGCTATTATTTTCATATTCACTGACGTATTTATTGTTATTATTAATTTCAATGTCAACGACTTAATCACAACTCATTATCAACAATATACGGATTCAGCAATATTTATAGACAAGTGATTATGTTAACAATTTGTCACACTAAATAATCGCTCAAGGTTTGTTTCTCAACTTCACGATCACCACTCTCCTGTTTTTGTGCTTTGCAAAATAAATTCAACTTTGTTAGGTAATTATGTACAAACTTATTTCATGTAAAAATTAGGTGAATAATGAACTGAAAAAAATAATATCGTGTACTATATTGTATATTCACTAGTAATAGGTCTTTTGCATTTGCTTTACGTCGTTTTCACCTTTTTACAAACAAGCAGAAAAAATGTTTGTCATTATTATGCAGATCATTGACATGTTTATAATAAAACTGTATAGGATATTCTTATTGGCTCAAAAATATACTTGATCTACATTTGGTATAACTGGTGCTGATTTTTATAGTTATATTAGTATTAGCACTATAGTGCCTAGTGATTCTGGCTGATATAGCAAAGTCGGCTAAGCCAAAAAATTTTCGGCTTAGCCGGTCGATTTTTTCAAAATCGGCTAATCGACTAGTCGATTTTATTTACCAAAAAAAATAAAAAGTAAAAATTTGTTCACAATCACACAACAACTAATACAAACAAAATATTAATAATATTTGGTAAAACAAAATAATCTATTACGTAAAGATCCTTTGTCGATAAGAACTATATAAGTTAATTACTTTAGTAATAGCCCGAATGCGGCATTACAAATTAATTATATAAATTTATTATAAATTTATTATATAAGTGCGCAAAGGAAAAACCTGTAATTCTTATTTAATAAGAATTACAGGTTTTCTCTGTATCCAGTATAAATATATAAGAATATATAGAAAGATGACCACGAATAAAATATGTTATAATGATTGTCATAGTAATAATCTCAAATTTTAAACAGCCACATAGCCCTAATTGTTCAAATTTTCATTAATATAATCATTTAATCGGTTTTGTCAGACACCAGGCTAAAAGGTGTTAAAAAAATTGACCCAGATAATTAATTTTATCTTGTGGTCGCCGTAAACTTTTTTATAGGCCAGAATTTTTGGGTCGGTCATGAATTATAAGATATATAAAAATATTTATTAATAAATTTTATGATATAGGCTGCCGTCAATAGAAATCAGGCAGATTAACATTTTAAAAAATTAATGCCTTAACTTTCATAGTTTATAACTCGGTGAATTTTGAAGCTATCATTATCATAAGTGGCTAAAAGAAAGCTTAGGTCTTAAGCTTTCTTTTAATCACTAAATGATGACATAGCTTCAAAATTTACCAAGCTATGAACTGTGAAAGTTAAGGCATTAATTTTTTTAAAATGCTAATCTGCCTGATTTCTATTGGCGACACCTCATATGACCGCATATCTATTAAATATCACGTACTCCACTGAATCGCGAGTTCACATTTTGTTGCATAACAAACAAAAGGTAATTATAGATTAGTAATATTTAAACTTACCCATACCTTGTATAGAGCAATTGTATTAATACCATATCAAAAATAGGTTAATTGACTGAGAAGAAGCATAAACATACAGATCATAATCATTGTCTGGTATGCATAATAATGAATAATAATAATAGATAACTTATCATCAATATAGTCATACATTTCGATTGTTTCAAAATTTTTTTTTGCCTTGCTCTGTTCCATTTTATCTCGCTCAGTTACCTTGTACTAGCAGTACATAAATTAAACCCGATTATGTAATATATTTAATATTAGGGCTGCTAAAATTTGATTTAGCTCAATCAGTCTAGCAGGGCTATCGACCTGTTTATGTCCCGGTATCTATTTAATTAGTTTAAAGGAAAATTCATCATCCTAATGCAATTGTAAAAATGCAAACAATATTAATACTAAGAAAAAAGAGATCAATTGTGTACAAAAATAAAAAATTACATACGTGCATATAATTTGCAGTTAAATAAATATTAATATATATTAAAATCAAATATATAAGAGTTATACCTAATAAAATTCAGCATTCATTACAAAAAAATGTCCTTAAAAAACTTTTTGGATGAAGATGTGTACCTCGATAAATCATATTTACCTAATGAACCATATTTATCTGATGAATCGTATTTACCTGATGAATCATATTTACCTGATGAATCGTATTTACCTGATGAAAATCCAGTCTTAATATTAAATGAAGAATTACTCTTATCCTCTGATGAAGAAAAGTTATTATTAGTCGAAAAATTATATTCGCCATTAGATGAACCTTCTTTACCCAATGAACTTCCAGTAGAAAATAAACTTTTCGTAGATAGTATGCCTTTTTTAAATAAAGAATCACCTAATATATTTACTCAAAATGCCAAAAGAAAAGTTAGTAATTCACGAAGTTCCAATACAAAAAAAAGGTCTAGACCGATGAAGAGTTGGGTGTGGAAACACATGAAAAAAGACAAAATTAACAAACAAGTTAAATGTCTTGTATGGATTGGTGATGATGATAAAAAAACACAATACCAAAATACTTTTGAACTTACAACCAGTACAACAAATTTAGCTGCACATCTTCGAGCTTATCATAGATTAGATAAAAATGGACCTTTATTGCCACTAAGTGGTATACAAGGAACAACCTAATTACAGCCTACTTAATCAGACCCGTCTCAACATACTTTGCCAAAGTTATTTAGTTGTGGAATGCCACTGCCAGAAAAAAAACAAAACAGAATTACCACCCGAATATTAGCATAGATGATTGATGACATGCAACCTTTAACGTTTTGAGAAATGACCGATTTCATGATCTTTTGTATGAAGCTGAGCCACAATTTCAATTTCCAGGTGTAGATATGTTCAACCAAAAAATGTACGAAGCAATAAACTATACTGAAAATAGTTTAAAAAATTTAATTGAAAACACATTAGAATCTTTCGCATTCACTACAGACCTATGGACTCAAAACCACAAACCTTATATCAGAATTACAGCCTATTGGCTCTCTTCGGAATTTGAAATGCATAAAGTTTTACTCACAATTGAAAGTTTTCCATACCCACACACGTCGGAACATATAGAAGACTGTTTATGAAAAGAGTTGGCTAAATGGAGCTTAAGCGACAAATGTATAGCAGGCATAACTGATAATGCTAGCTCAATAGTAAAAGCATTAAAAGATATTGGAACCTTGCATATACGATGTACAGCCCACACTATCCAGCTTGGGATTACAGATGGTTTAAAACAGGCTACCGATTTGATTAATCGTGCAAAGGCTCTAAATGCATTTGTTGCTGAAAAAGATAAATTTAGAGAAAGACTATGATTAATACAGGTTGAAATAGCAAAAGAAAAAAATCTATTACACAACAATAAAAATATTTCAGTTCTAGATCCAATCTCTAATAATACCGTGACCAGATGGAATTCAACTCATTCATTGTTAGAACGTCTACTTTTTTTGTACGAAGCTATAAAAAAATTGCAAAATGATCTTGCAAAAGACAAAGAAAGAACAATTAGAAATAATGCCAAAACATTAGAGAATTTGCTTTTTAATGAAAAAGATTTGTTAGGAATTCAAGAGTTAGTCGGGTTGTTAGGTCCTTTTGCGCATCTTACAACCATAATGGGCAGAGATCATTATCCAACCTATTCAATAATGTTACCATTAATTAAAATATTACAAAAACATCTATTTCAAAAGGAAACTACACTTACGCATCCAATTGTTCGTGATGTATGTGATGAGATAGAACTATCCTTTGGAAGACGCTGGGATGAACCGGATGTAGAAGGGTACATTGCTGCTATTCTTGACCCAAGATTTAAAAACCTAAGCTTTGAACCAGAAAAACTAGAATCAATAAAAAACGAATTGAAACACAAGATGGAAGATGCTAGAAGTGCACTAAGTATAAATTTAACAACACCTTCGATTGAAAATAATCCACATTCCTCTTTATTAAATTCACTATTTGAAGAAACTTC
>QKWP01000171.1:328565-342857 GCA_003550325.1 Gigaspora rosea | reverse complement strand
AAAAAAAAAAAAAGGTAAAAATTAGAATTTAACGAATATAAATAAATAAAAATCATTATAAATAAAAGCTTCAATTGAACCTGGTTTGCTCGTCATTAATAAAGAAATACGTTTTATGTGAATTATCAATATTTCACGTGCATATTATTTGATAAATTCACGTGTTTATCACCTGGTCGGCTAAGCCGGCTAAGCCATCCAAAATTTATCGGCCTGGTTTAGTCGATAAATTTTGATCAGCCAAAATCACTAATGGTGCTATAAAAATATTCTCTTATAAATATATGTAAAATCATGCTCTGAACAACTTTACTTAGACGATCTAAGTAGGTTATTTTGTAAGAAAAATGGATATCTATGTACTAAAGTTAAAATTTTTGAGGTTTAAATATAAAATGTTTTTTTTTGACTAGGTAATTTACTCTGGGCCCTTAAGCAAAGTTGTTTGGCATGTAATTCTAGGTCTAAAGTTCCTGCACTTTTCTCAGACCTTTTACTAAGTGAAAAATAAGGGTAAAGTTCAGAAAAAATTTTTTTTCAAACTTTAACCCCATTTTTTAGTTAGTAAAAAGTTCAAAAAAACGCACAATAATTCAAAACCAAGTAGAATCACGTGCTGAACAACTTTGCTTAAGGGCCCAAAGTAGGTTACCTAATCAAAAAAACCGGTTTATATTTAAAACTTAAACATTTTAACTTTAGTACATAGATAACTCATTTTTCTTACAAGGTAACCTATTTAGGTCACCTAAGTAAAGCTGTTTAGGGCATAATTTTACATATATTCATGATCTTAAAATTGAAAAATATTTGTTTTTTGGCAAAGTTACATTTTTGTTTTGTGCAAAATTGGCAAAATTTTAATTTAATTTTTATAATTCAAAGTTAATAAGTAAGATTTAAAAGAATCTTAGCTCAAAGTTTTATAGTAAATTCATATGTTTTTTTAAAAATTTTAAATTATAGATAATATTGAAAGGGGCATGTCCTGGGCCTGATAAATATTGAAGAATTTTTATTAATTGACTTTTGATTTTTACATTCAACAGAAAAATTAAAATTTTTTAAAAAAATATTTGCCCCACAATTGACAAATGTTGCTACATAGTAAAGTCTAAATTTTACTAAGCAAATCAATTAAAATCACATAAGTAACCTTATTTAACAGGTTATAATATACTTACTATAAAATTTTCATAAATATTAAAGAATTTTTTATTAATTGACTTTTGATTTTTACTTTCAACAGAAAAATTAAAATTTTTTAAAAAAATATATTCGCCCCATAATTGACAAACGTTGCTACATAGTAAAGTCTAAATTTTACTAAGCAAATCGATTAAAATCACATAAGGGAGGTAGGGGTATTATGGCAAATAGGGCATTATGGCGAATTCAACATATTTTGGGATTCCATGATCAGAATTGGCCAATTTATACACCATTCGATTCGTCTCACTAAGACGAATCAAATGGTGCCAATTTTATTCATTTTCGATCACTGGAACATGAAATATTAAAAAAAAAACAGAGACCATAAAAAATTTTTTTTTCACATAAATAAATCTATCTTAGTGCGTTAAGTAATTTTGTTCGCAGTAAAAAATTCTACCTAAAGCCACGCACATAAATAAAATTGGTTCTCATAACCCGGCCAGGTGAATTTTTTTAAAAAAGTCAAATGTTATTTTATATAATTTTTAAGATTACTATACATACTTTTATATAAAGAGTTAAGTATTTAAAAAATTTATATAACATTTTTTAGATTCTAACAATAACATCCGGGTGCCAGGTGCACTTGGTTGGGTCTTAAAATGTTACGAGAACCAATTAATTTTATTTGCATGGCCTAAGCTCAAAACTTTTATACAGTCTATGCCGTTTTTCTATATTATTTTTACTTCAAAGAAATAAAAGCATATATATCATATATTATATTATGGCGAAATAGGACTAGAAATTTACTTTGCGCAAAACAAAAACTTACTAGATAGGATCAACTAAAAATAATTTTTAAAAACTTTTATATGTATAACAATCCATAGCAACTACACATTTTATTTAATTCTGGTATGTACATACGTAGGTCCAATTACAAAGACGGGTTGTGACGCGTTAATAAAATGACGCATTGCAGAGACAATCCGAAAAAAAGAGTTAGCAGCTCAAAAAAAAAGCTGCACAAGAGCTTAATCTAGCACAAAAAAAAGAAAAATGTGCTAGAAAAAGTCAAGAAAAGTCAACTAGAAAAAAATAAGAAAAAAAATTTTTTTTCTAAATTCGCTACAATACCTCCTAACCTTAAATTTTTTGATTTTGGTATCGTGTACAAAGTAATGATCCTGTATCACTATTACAAATCATACATTTATATTTTGTGTTATATTTATATTCTATATATGTTATATTATTAGCAGTTTAAATTTCAAAGTTCTATATTGGATAAATAAAAAGTTTTTCTTGTAGTATGCTTAACTTCGCCATAATACCCCTACCTCTTTTAAGTAATCTTATTCAGCGGATTAAAATACATTTACTATAAAATTTTCATAAATATTGGAGAACTTTTTATTAATTGACTTTTGATTTTTACATTCGATGGAAAATTATTGGCTATTTAGACTATATATATACAGTATATAGGACGTGATAGATGGGAACCCCCAGGAAATTATGTGATTTACTGCACTTCCCTAAGTGATAAACTTTAACTTGTTAGCAAATAGTCTATGAACTTTATCTCTGAATGGCAAGTGCTATCCTCCGCAGTAAGTGATAAACTCTAAACTGGCCAGCAGATAGTCTATAAGCTCTGTCTAGAGATGGGCAATGCATGCATGGTATGCAAAAATATGCAATTAATTCTGGCTAGCATTAAGAAATTAAATCATAATTTTGGCCAAAACATGCATGTATACATACAAAAAATGTATATACATGTGCATACTAAAATGAAAATTTTGTATTTTGCTTATCTCTAGTGCTGTTTTACGGGTTCCTAGCTGTAGCCTTCTTTAATTGTTGCGATTTTTATTAAAATTTTCTGTAAAAGGTTTTGGGGTTTTGTTGATACAAGTAATTGTTGGAAAGAGTTGCATAAAAATTATATATTTTAGTTACTAGTTTAAGAATTTTTGAACTTTAATAAAGTTTAAAATTACTATATCTATTACAAATACATTATAAAATAAGAGCTTTTATAGCAAAAAACAATTATATAATTTTAAAAAATTATATTTAAAATTATTATTATTTGTTTTTTTTTTATTTTAAAGCTCTTTGTTTAGCAGTTATAATTTATTTAGATTGTGTGATAATTTAGGGATGTTGGTTGGTAAGTTATCACTCACCAAGTAGTAAGTTTAGGGTTCAAATTCTACTAGCAACATTTTGGAAAAATAGACCTATGTTTTGGTAACTACTTTTCATCAATCGGTTGAGTATATTACCTATAGCCTTGGTATACCATTTTGAATAGAAGCTTTTAGCTACAGTTGTATATTATTATACAGACAAATTTAAGGAACTAGAAAACAAAAACCTATTTGACAAGTTCTGACTAAGAAGGTAGTGAAGATCTTTGATGATGCTACTATAACTGAAGTATCAAAAACCAGTACTAGAAAACTGAATAACTATGATTTTAGGAACAAGGTCTACCAACCTAGCTGCTAGAGTTATAATAGAGAAAAGGATCTATGCTATAAAAGTAAAGACCAAGAGAAGAAAAACCATAATGGAACCTAATGCCAAGTAAATCAACCCTTTTAAACTAACTGGATTGAATGTTTGGAATTTATTGGTATAAGGACTGATAGGATAGTGAAAGTAGGTACTGGGGTTAGAATAAACTTTACAAGAGCAGAAGTAGATAATAGTAGCAGTTGCAGGGTATCCCCTAACCACAAATTGTTCATTTCGGTAAATGTGTAAATTATCGAAATATAAGTAATACCTATATAGAACAAAGAATGTTTTACCAAGTGTTCTGTAAGAATAAATTAGTCCTAAGAGAATATTCATTAATAGTATCCAGAACTAACCTTGACTGACTTATGTAACAAAGAATTGTTCTAGTAATACAAGTAGAATTGGCAGGAGGAATGGGAACCAGAGAGTTTAAATAGGCAATCCCCTAGTTGGGTTGCAGGTATGGCAGCTAGTGTAGAACCTTTGAGTGGACTATTTAAATTAGACAACCAAAAATTGTACATGTAGCTAGTTGTATCTTTATTTTTGTAACACATTGTAATATCCAAAGAGGCACCTTGATCCACAAACTTGAATAAAAGACTTAACACCCAATTTGAAAACTTTACATTAAAAAAAAAAAATAATAAAATAATTTATCTGTCATCTTACTATGATCAGATTGTCAAATAACTTTGGTTATTTGGTAGTGTTCATGTAATTTCTGCCAAATAACTTGGTTATTTGGCAGAAAGCATGTGAATGCTGCCAAATAATCAAGTTATTTGGCAATCTGGTCATCGTAAGCTACCGGATAATACCGTTATTAAATGCCAAGCGCCAATAACTTGTTTATCTGGCAATAAAATTTAATGTTCTATTTTTGGGCCCCAAAGGGACCCAGAAGCTGTCACATTAAATTTTATAGCCAAATAATGAAGTTATTTTACAAATAACTCCTGTTATTGGATGCGAAGCATCCAATAACTATATATTATTTAGATTTATAATATTTGTTATATAAATAACAGTCATCCGATTTGTCATACAATATTAGATATAAATTTTATATATATGAAATTTTAAAAAATTATATATAAAATTACTATAAATTTGAAACAATGATGTTTTTCAATCTATATTAACTTAAAATTAAATTTTGCGATTATATAGAGCAATAGGAAGTGGATAAAAAAACCAAGCCACAGTTCTGCCATTTTTGCACAAAATGAAAATGTAACTTTGCCAAAAACAAATATTTTTCAATTTTAAGATGATAAGTATATGTAAAATTATACTCTGAACAACTTTACTTAGGTGACCAAAGTAGGTTACCTTGTAAGAAAAATAGGTTGTCTATAAAATTTTTAACTTTGCAATAAACTGTTTTTTTCATTAGGTAATCTACTTTGGCACTTAAGCAAAGTTGTTTAGCGCATAATTTTATTTGTATTTAAGATTAAAATATGTTTTTTTGGCTATTTACTAGGTGAAAAATGGGTCGAAGTTAGAAAAAAATTAATTTTCTAAAAAATTATTTTAAAAAAAATTTTTTTTCTAACTTCAACCCATTTTTCACCTAGTAAATAGCCAAAAAAATGCATTTTAATTTTAAATATAAATAAAATTATGTACTAAACAACTTTGCTTAAGCGCCCAAAGTAGATGTAGATTACCTAATGAAAAAAATGTTTTATATTGCAAAGTCAAAAATTTTACTGTTTTTATATAGACAACCCATTTTTCTTACAAGCTAACCTACTTTGATCGCCTAAGTAAAGTTGTTTAGAGCATAATTTTACATGTATTCATCATTTTAAAATTAGAAAATATTTGTTTTTGGCAAAGTTACATCAAATCTTTATTTCTTTAAAATAAAAGTTTGCATTTTTGCAAATTCAAAAATTGTGAAAGCTGGGTTAATGTTTTTGCAAAATGCTAAAAAAGTAGTAAAATGCTAAAAAAGTCTAAATTGGTTTTCTTGTAAAGTGTCAGGAATTAAGGGTTCTTTTCTAGCAAAGAATTTGTAGCAAAAGCTTTTTTCTTTACGATATCTACCAGAATAAAATAAATTAATAAAACAAATTTAAAAAAAACAAAAAACAAAAACAAATTATATCAAATAAAAAAATAAATTAAGCTCTAGCTAAACCTTTATTTCTTTAAAAAAGTATTTTTGGAAATTTAGAAATTGCTAAAAAAATCAGTTGTGTATTCTTGCAAAGTATTAGAAGTTTGGGTTGGCTTGCACAAGGTTTTGAAAAGTTGTTTGTTTTCTGCAAAAGTTTCTTGTAAAGTACCAAAATAAAAACAAACCAAAAAAAATTAAAAAATAAATAAATAAAAAAAAATTGAAAAAAAACAAAATGAAAACAAAAAAAAACAAATTCAAAACAAAAAATAAACCAAAAACAAAAAAGCGAAAAAAACAAAATAGAAGAGATCTAATTATAAACAAAAGATCTAATCTAATCTTGTAGTACAGAATTTGAACATTATCAAACTATTTTAAAAAATTAGTTCAATGTGTGATCCAAGTTACAGATCTAGTTCTAAAATATTTTAAAAGGAGCTTGAAATATTTCAAAATAAATTTCAAAATATTTTAAAATTATTTTTGAAATATTTTGAAAATTTGATATTTCAAAATATTTTAAAATATATTACGAAATATTTTACTTATATTATGGTTTGTAAGACTATATAAGATTATACCATTATAAATTTGCTGAAATAAAATAAACACATCTTATATGATTATAGTTATATTTAATAAAATAGCTCAAAAATGCAACATTTTATTTTCTACTATCTATATGTGTATACCTAAATTTTCAACAAAAAAACTCTAAAAAAACAATAATTGTTTTGTTAGACTACAAGAAATATTTAGTTTTAATATATTTAGCTTTATAAAAATGAGATCTATTTGAAAAAACAATGGCTTAGATAAGCAATACAGAACTTCAAATTTTTATATAATGTACAAGTAATACTCACAGATTTTTTTATTCTTTTATTTTTATTTTTATATTGTTGTTAAAAAGAAAGATAATTTGAAAAAGTTTTAGATAGTTGCTTTCTTGGTTAACTAGACTTTTAGTCTTGTGCAATTAGGGAGCCTACTTTTATCACCTGATTTTCTAGGAGGGGGGGTCAAAAATTTTGGAAATTATATATAAGACCTGATAATTTTCATATCTGGGGGGGTAAGGGCTACTAATAAACTGAAATCAGGTGATAAAAGTAGGCGCCCTTATTGTAGTAGTAATCAATTTTAAATATTTAAAACTTTATTTTGTTTTTTTTTTACCTCTAAAGTACTCAACTCTTTAATAATATTGTTTATAGCAAACTTTTGTAGCAAGTAGTAGTTACAATAAAGAATCTAGATTCTACTCAGATAGTTATAGTTTGTAAAATTAAGTTGAATTTTTCTTGCTATTTAGTATTTGATATAAAAAAAATTCTACTTTTTTTGTTTATTATATCTAATCTGCTATATAAATTTTACTTGTTTATATTGTATAGTATTGGCTGAATATTATACTATATTTGAGCAAATATGAAATTGTTTTAAATAAATTATGTTTTTGGTGAATTTTTTTTTTTAAAAAAAAAATTCAAAAATTGTTTTTTGGTTATGTTCAAAATAGAAGTTTGCTAAACTTTTTGCATAACTTTTGTACTATATAACTAATTAAAATTGTATAAAATTTTAGTATATTTTACTTTAAAATAGGCTCTTTATATGATATAAATTTTATATTATAATTACTTGCCTGGTTCCAAGTAATAAATTTTAAAAAATGTCTACAATAATATAGTAGACTACTGTATATGACCAAATTTTTATAGTGCAGAAAGCTTTAAATCTCCAGAAAAATAGTTTTATAAGAAATGCTACTCCTTTTTTAAAAATTTATAAAATATAAAACTAATCCACAAAAATTGTAAACAATATATTGAAACGATTAATATATATCCAATAAAGTTCAGAGGCATGAACTCACCTTAAGGGTAGGGTAAACGTAGATTATTTTTCATATGATCTGCATGGTATTACGGATTTTTATATAGTAAATAAAAATTAGCCACAAGCAAAATTTTTAATGCTCTAACGAATTTTTACCAAAATTTCACAGCGTGCAGATAAGAACTTTCTATTTGTAGTAATAATAATTTCGAAACTTGTTTTATTTGAGAAAATTCCACTTCGAATATTACCGAAGTTTACCCAGGTGGCTCTATGTTTTTTCCAGGTGACACAAAGGGACCAAATAGTTCAGTAATATTCGAAGTGGAATTTTCTCAAATAAAACAAGTTTCGAAATTATTATTACTATAAATAGAAAGTTCTTATTAGCACATTGTGAAATTTTGGTAAAAATTCGTTAAAGTATTAAAAAATTTTGCTTGTGGCGAATTTTTATAATCTGTAATACCATACAGATCATATGAAAAATGGTCTACGTTTACCCTACCCTTAACAATAAAAAAAAATAAAATAAAACTAATTTACAAGTTAATACAACTTGTGGTTTAGATTTTAATTTAATACTAAATTGATAGAGCGGTAACCTTTTAAACATTGATAATTTCATTAATTTTATTAATAAATCATATAAAGTGAACATATTTGTTTTTAATTCTAGCCAATTAGAATGCTCGAGTGTGATCACTAGGGTTGTGCCCCAAACCCCTTTTTTGTATTATAACATTACTACATAGTTTGGGTTTGGAATTTGGGATTTCTTCTTAATTTGGGTCATAACTAAAACCCAAACATATGTCCCATTTTATTCAATAGTATCAAACTCAAAACCAATCAAATTTGCTAATAACAGATAGCAATATGTATATGCGTATAACAATATCAATATTAAAATAGCAATTTCACAATGATGCCAAATAAGATAGTAATATTTCTTTATTTATATTATTAATTTTTTTTAAAATGGCAGTTTCACGAATTGGACCATGATACCAAATAGGAAAGTAATATTCTTTATTTATATTATTAATTATTTTTTTAAAAAGTATTTGCGCGTGCATTATGAGGCTGTGTTGTATCACAAAGACCTAGATTTTGAATCAATAAAATAAATATCTTTAAAACCCATTATAAAAATACTAATTCATCCTGAATGAACATCCTGAATGAGTTTATGATCTCGAGTTGTTATAATGTAATTTCTCATCGCGTAATAGATTTTCTCATGTCTATTAATAATTTTGATCTAAAACTCATACAATCATTAATTACTATAATACTATAAAATTCTTTTTAATAGCCTTTTTCTATATATGATCAAGGCTAAAATTATCAGAAACATAAAACTAACTCAACATCAAAAAAAAATAATTTTAGCATCCCCAGTTCTTTTTCTAACTGCTCGGCTTTGGTTTGATAATTATTAATTCAGACTTGTTTTTTCCAGTCATAAAATGGATGATTATCAATAATTAAATTTGGTTTAACTAGCAAAATGCATAAAAATGGTGTGGCGACATAGTGTAGTTGGATTGTTGTCACCCCCAAGTAGTTGTAACAAAAGGTACAGAGTTCGAATCCCACTAGAGACGATTTCAAAAAATTTATCTGCGTTATGGTAACCTGGACTTCGAGCCCGGATTTACAAATCTGTATCTCAGGTTACACCAACTTGTATTGGGAACTCTAGAGCTGTGTTACAGAACTGGGCGCATAAATCCTGGGGAGTGCTGGCACTGTGTTATGCACAGAACCATAGGACAAAGGAAACCATACTTGGCAAGACCCGAGCAAAGAGGTAACCGACTTTAACGGTACTTAAACAGAAATCGAACGGGGACGGACCGGAAGCGGACTGAATGAGAAGTGAACTGACCGGAAGCAGACTTATGACAAAAGGGCCTATAGCGGGGCTCTACCAATCAGACTGCCGGAAGTCGCTCCGGAGGAAAAGGACATGTGTTACGGAAGCATGTACCAAGGAGAGGGTGACCTTGGGTCCACCAAGGCAGACCACTCCTTCCGGGTCCTCAGCATTGGGAGTAGGAATGTAACCAGAAAAAAAAAAGCGAGTAGTGGTAAAGGAAGCAACCGGAAAGAAACCAGAAGAGGAACAGGAGAAGTACTAGGGTTAGTAAACTTTGCAAGGGCATGCATAATGCTATAGATACTAATAGGAAAGTAGTGGCTTGAGATACAGGCTAGGTTACGGCAGCATTCAAGAGATGGCTTGAGATACGAACCTGGCAGCGGCAGCACTACAGGTACTACTAGAGAACAAGCAATATGTACAAAAACCAGGTTGAGTATAGAGTGGGACATAGGATACTCTGGTAAGGTATATATTATAGATAAAATAGTCTAAGTCTTGGTACTTAATAGTTGTAGGAATCAATATAATAAACATGGATGTTGTAATGATAACTATACTAATAAAAGTCCGAGGCACGACCTCACCTTGATAAAAAAAAAAAAAAAAAAAAAAAAAAAAGCAAAATGCATAAAAATTCTATCATATGATAAATATTTCTCTCTTAGTTTTTCAATTCAATGCCCTGATAAGAACAAAACTTCTTGAGATTAGTAATTTAAACCATATATGACAAATAGTTGTACTTAGCTTGATTCTGTAATATCATTAGACTTGTAGTTGCCTTTTTTAGTTAAGTTATTTGATATCGAGCTATATTACCATATTAAATGATTATTACAAATATAATCTTTGTTCATAAAAATAAAGTAACAGATAAATCTTTAAATATTCATTACCTTTATGTAAATAGTTTTAATACTGTTTTAATAGCCTCATTAATTAAAAATTTTTACTTAAAAGAAAAAAAACCCACGCAGTTTTGCTATATATCGTTAAATAGCATGCGCTCTTCACAAAAACCTGATAAATAATGTAAACTTTATGATTTTAATCATCAAAAATACTTCGACATGTATATAAACATATCTTGGTACTTTTATTTTTGTAGTCTATAATTGACAAAAAAAAATTAAAAAATAAAAGTAAAAAGTAAAAATAAAGCAATTATTATAGAAGAATCCACTATTTCGGCCAATAAATCTTCTGATTTCCAACTGCTTGAAGTTATCAATATTCCTGCTAAGCGTAAAATTGAAAAAAACAAAGGAGGTAGACCAAGAATGCCTATTTGGGATAATTATGATGAAGGTGAAAAAGATGGGCATGGGCATTTTAGAGATAGCTATCGTTATTGTGATAAAGGAAAATGGCAGTGTGGAAAACCTTCTACTATGGAAGCGCATTTAGCACTTCATTGTAAAGGACCAGTACCAGATGATATTAGAAGAAAGTGGTTGATTGAAGTTGCTAAAAGAGGTAAAAAAGCAAATGATAAGAATGAAGAAATTCTGATTAGAAAAAAAAACCAAAACATCAAATCAATCAATTACTTCACACTTTCAATCAATTAGCACTTAATAGCCCAACAGTCTGCAGAAATTACAAAAGCGTTACTTAAAGCTTTTGTATGTTGTGAAATTCCTTTTGCTATTATCAATAACCCGTATTTTCGAGATTTTTTAAGACTTTTACAGCTGAATTATACACCACCACATAAAGATGCTCTTTCAGGCACAATACTCGATAGAGAGATTGCACGAATTGTTGTTAAATTAGAAGCAGAACTAGAAAAAGAAGATAATTTAACTTTGTATAAGTATAATTAGTTTTTTTTTTAACAGAAATACTATAAGTAATACATACTTTTTTATTTGTAGTGCTTGATGGTTGGACTTCACCGAGGGGCGATTCGATTTATAATTATATTATTACAACTCCAAGCTGTCATGAATATTTCTATTCTATCGCTAATTACTCAGGAGAGTATCAAACAGAAGATTTTATCACCAATAAAATTTCAGAGATTATTAAAAATATTGGACCTCACCATTTTTTAGCAATCATAACCGATAATGGATCTAACATACGAGGTGTACAGTGAACTGTTCATGAAAATTATTCACATGTCTTAAATATTTGTTGTATTGCCCATGCATTAAATTTAATAGCAGCCGATCTTGTGAAAATAACCTTAGTTAGAAATATCTTAAAACAGGCTAATATGCTAGTTTCGTTTTTTCAAAAATCTCATCTAGCAAATCGGCTTTTGCGAAATACTATCTTATCTATGAATATTAAAGGTGGTTTATTAGAAACATATTGTAAAACACACTGGGTATCTATTTATGATACAACAAATTCTATCATGCATGTTAAACCTGCAATTGAAAAGGTTTAAAAATTAATATTCTGCTATTTGATATCCATTTTTACCTTATTTCTAATTAATTATACTATTATTTAGATTCTTAAAGAACAACCGAATATATTTACCAATAAAGATGTATATGAAATTGCATTCGATGAAGGTGATGTTTTCTATATATCATGCAAAAGGGTCGCTTTAGTTTTTGAGCCAATTAAACAAGTAATCGATTTTCTTAAAAGTCATACTGCAAACCTGGCTGATTGTTTCATAGAAATAGCACAAATAGCAACTGCTTTTAAGAGAATACACCCTAGTAATGATCTTCATCAGGAAATTTTATATATAGATATTGATCGATATATAACAGTTAATCATTTTATATCGATTAAAAAATAACGATATCTATCGATTAACTGGTTAAAAATCGATATATATCTAAATTGATATATATCATTTTCTATATTAAATCGTTATATATCTACAAATCGATTATAATCGGAATTATTTAAAACAATATATAACGATTAACAGATCTTTAACGATTATCATATCGGCGGAAATATAGAATTGGGCCATACATATAGTCCCCAAAATATTTGCTGATCTGCAAAAAATCACATGCTAATTGGATATAAATTAAAATTGTACCCTAAATCACATGTCAAATTTGTCGACTCACCCAGAAAAATATAATAAAATATATAGAAACCAATGAACCTAATTATAAAACCAATGAATGGAATTGCAAAATTAAAAAAGAATAGAAATTAGTCAAGAGTAATAAAAACTAGCAGGTATTTTTATTTTTTATATTTTAATATAATATTTAAAAAAAACATCAAGTTTTCAAGCAAGATCGCGTATATACCAAAATCTGAGTCTAATATGTTTTAATATTTTAAAACCTTTAATAAACCCATACATAGCGATAGTACACAGCTAAGAAATTATATTATAAAATAAGTTTGAAGTGTATTCTGTAGTTGTGTCTGGGTATAAGTTTACTGTCAAAAAGACTCTTATATATACGTTTAAAAATTATACTAGTGATACGTATTGAAGCTCATTTTACTTGTGAAATATGTGACATAATATTATTAAGGTTTTGAATAAACATTTTATTTATTAAAAATGTTTTCAAATATTCAATTTAGTCGTTAATTTTAAAGAATTTATTTAGACATCTTTAACTATCATAATACTGTTAAATTTATTGGTATTATGTTTTATTTATATGTGAATTAATCACAACGTTTAAAATTTATTATAAAAGAAATTTATAGAAACTAACAATCAATAATAATGCGTTCATAAAGTACCAATGCAACATATATTTCTATTTCCTTTCATATTATCGTCTAAATTCAAATATCGGTTTACACCCATGTAATTCAAAGTTCTATTCGTATACTCGATTAACGCTTTAATATTTTTCTCGTTATCAAGATGATCAATTATTTGTTGAACAAAACATCAATATATGAACTTAACCGAGCATCACCCAAAAGTCAAGGCAATATTTCTGCAAACTGCTTAATTCGTATATTTAATTTTTTTTCTGATATGTAATTATTGCACCATACTTTAAGAAATTGAAGTTTATATAAATTACCAATAAGTTCTAGGAGTTGTGTGGAAAATCCCGTATTCAAAATATGGAGATACGTAAGGTTTGGGCAGAAGGACTTAAGCGTTTCGAGTATTAAAGGCTCATTCCAAAATTTTTGACTTGCTGATGCAAGTGAGGAAAGATTAAATAAATTGATGGTAAAAAAAATAAAGAATATTAGTACAAGATAATTAGAATATGAAGGAAAAAACAAAAATCAAGGACATACCTGGACTGAAGGATAAAAAGAAAGCACTTGAATATCGTCAAAAATCAGCAAACTAAGTCAAATAGAGCGTATACATGATAATCGTTGTAATAATAAGCCAGACTTTTAATCTATGAATCAAATATTTTTAAAGTGCTGACCTTACTACAATTTAATGTTTCAACAGTTTCCGATAGTCGTAGTACCTAATACAAAGTGTTTAAGTCGTTCTTGTGATGGTTGGTAAATGTTGAATAGTGCAGTCTATTTCTGTACAAAAAGTAAGGTGTTTACATCAATACGTGCCGATAAATCTGTGCATATGATTGGATGTCAATTTGTTTGACGCACCTATATTGTAGTAATGATCTACATATAGTCAAATTTAGGTGCGTCAAAAATTTTAGGGTGATCTACAAATCCGCGCATATGTACAGTGTTTTGACCACAACGATATATAACGATTAACAGATCTTTAACGATTACACAGTGTTTTGACCACGTTACAAAAATTTTATCCCAGATTATTGGGTAAAAAAAAAAAAAA
>QKWP01000171.1:296667-327254 GCA_003550325.1 Gigaspora rosea | reverse complement strand
TGTAATATTTAAAATATAATATATAATAAAAAAATAAAATTTTATATTAAATAGTGAAAACTTGTGAATATTGTATATTTAATAAATTAAAATATTATATAATAATAATAAATAAAAAAAATTTATAATTAAATTGTAAAAACTTGCGAAAACTTGTGAAAACCTGTAAAATGTTCAAAAAGCATGATTATGTGAATATAATAATTATTAATTGATATCATATTCGATATATATCAATTAACCAGATATATATTGATTACTATCACTATCGAAAGAAATCGACAGGGGTGTTGATCATCAATATATATCTTACCGGTTAGTAATCGATATATATCTATATATAAAATTTGCTGATGTTCATGCTCCTGCTATTGCATCATTCAATTTTCGTTTTGAACAATTCGACATTTCACCTTATCTTCTAACTTACTTCTTCCATCCAAACTAGAGGTTGAAACCGGGTTTAATAATTCGGGTTTATCACGAGAATTTTGTGATATTTTAGAATTTATTAAAATTTAATTGGATTAAATTCTAAAATATCACAAAATTCACGTGATAAACCCGAATTATTAAAACCGGTTCTAACCTCTAATCCAAACTATCGAAGTCGTGGTCTTAAAAAAGGAAACTTTAGTAACATTTGCGAATTGGCAGTCCATTACTATCAAAACTTGCATCATAATGACAAAGAATGCCACGAATTAGTATATCAACTAATCAAGTATAAAGCAGTGGTTGCACCTTGGAATCTTGAATATTCATCCAATTTAACACCTGCTTTATGGTGGGAAGTCGTTGAAGACAAGCATATGCATCTACAAGAACTAGCAAAGACTATGTTTGCTATCACACCCTCTCAAACCAATTGTGAACGAAATTTTTCACTTTTAAAATAGTTTAATAAAGGATATCGCACACAGCTTCAAGTTCTAAAACTAGAAAGTATGGCACAAATATACTCCTTCTATGTATCAAACATAAAACAAGAGTTAAATTTTTATAATAAGAATTTTGAAAAAGTGGAATTGTATAGTAGTGTAGTAAATGAAACGATTTTTGCAGAAGTGAATAATAATAGATCAAATAAAGATAAATATGAAATAGAAATTGAGAATCTTACGGCAACTGATATTACAAAAGCTCTTCAAGATTTGGTAGATTTGTCAGACCCGATATTTGGAGCAAGTAATAAAGAAGAAATTACTTTGATGGATGAAAAAGAAACTACTATGGAATTCGATAGTAAGTCCTTGGTTTAGGATGTATTAAGCAATGATGATTTATATGAATAATATTATACAAATTCAATTTGTATATTGAGCCTTACCTAAGTTATTTTTTCTTAATATTCGAGTTTTTTTTCATATTCAATATTTGAGTTTTTTTCATATTCATATTATTACAAATAAAAATGATAAGAATCATTTGTTCTTAATAATGAATATAAACTTAAACATATTACATATCTAATATACTTACCATGAATTAGTGGATATGCACTAAATAGCTATGTTAGATCTAATACTATAGTATTATAGTTATATTGAACTAGCGATCTAAGTCGATACTTATAAAGTCGATTTAATCAAACTGATTTTTACTTAGTCGTACTGTTTTTAATATTAAATATAAAAAAATAGTGCTAAAAAAATGCAAAAACAGCAAAAAATACAAACCGGCAAAAAAAATACAAAATGGCAAAAACGCATAACGGCAAAAAAAATTGGGTGAACTGGTTTTTTTTTTTTTTTTTTTTTTATACAATATATATTTACAATATACAGTAAATTCTGTATAAAACGGGCTTATATAATTTTTAAATTTTTTATTTTATTTTATTTTTTACTGTATTATTATACTGTATTATTATTTTAGACTATCCCTAATTCTGACCTGGGTATATCAATTTCTGGCCCGTGACACCCAACCTGGGTTGTATCATGTAAGAGCCTTTTAAAGAAAATCAACTTTTTAGTTAAAAAACCGAAATTAATAATCAACTCATTTTTAATTCAACTTGCATTTCTTATTTGGGATAAATCCCAAACTGGTTTTTACATATAAGAATTTAGGATTTTTAACCATAATATAGATTATATGCCGAAAGTATTTGACATTACGGCAAATTAAACACATTTTGCAAAACCTAGTAAATACTATTTGGGTTTCTACCAAATCCCAAGCTAGTAGGTTTGGGGCACAACTCTAGTGATCACATAATTGAAATTTCACAATAAAAATTGAAACCAATATTATTTCTTATATGTTAAAACTGGTTTAATCAGTTTCAACATATAAAAACAAAACCGGTTCCAAACTACTTCACAAATGAGCTTTTTTCTTTGCAATATAAATGCATCTCAATTTTATTTTTATTTAGTGTGATACTTTTAAACACTAAATATTATATCATACTAAATAGTAGGATAAAAGCTTGCAAATTATTTTACGATTTAACAACTTACACATATTTGCAATACAAATAAAATGTATTCTAATTTTTGCAATATGAGCAATGTTTTATTAATTAATTAATAATTCAATGCATTCTACATATCTGTTAAATCAAATGTCAACTCGATTTTTTAAAAAAGCTGTGATTAATTAAAATTTACGATATGAATGCAAAAAAAATTTTTTGATTTTCAAATTTATACCTTTTAAGTGTTATAATGCCTTGCCCAAATGCCAAATCTAGTATCCAAATCTAGTATCACATTGAAGAAAACCCATAATAAAGATGGTACTTTCACACTAAAGTTACAAATAAAATAGAAAGAAACATGGATACTCTAAAAGATTGGAAGTTATTCAAAATAACACAAGAAATCTCTTACGATTATGCATTAAAGGCTATAGAATGGTATGAAAATGCTGATAAAAAATTGAAATCCACTTTTTATACTAGTTGACATACATGAGCAACTATTTTGGCATACTTTGGCATTGATTGATTTTGGATATGAAATTGCTAAGATGCCTTAGCAGTTTTATATCAAAAATCAATACCGAAGTATGCTGAAATAGTTTCGACAACAGTATATTTTAAACTAATAAATTATAATTTTAGAAAATTCAAGAACAAACCTTTGAAAAAAATGAAAGGTACAAGAGCAACTTTAATACAAAGCTAAAAAGATGCGAACTCTTGATGAAATATAGAATATAAAGAAGCGAAATAAAGGAAAACACCAGCTCTATCAGATTATAAAGATATTTTAGCCCTATCATACTGTGAAGATATTTTAGCCCAATCTAAATGGCAAATGCAACAAATAGAGAATCATTATAATGAATTAAAAAATCAGCTTCGCAATCTTCAAAATGCTAAAAAAGAATTTGCTAAATTGCAACCTTATAAAGTGCAAAGGTTAACATCTATTTTTCAGTTACTATTAGATAGCGAAAGAAAAATAAGCACTTCAGAAAAAATCGTGGATAATTTATAAAATGGTATTTGAAATACAAAATATATGCTTTATTGTATTAGAGAATGGGTAAAAGATTTTTTTGAACAAGAAAGCTTGCCTGGCTATCAACAGAGAAAATACGCAAAAAGAGCATCATTGCTTGATGACAAGAATCTCAAACTAGCAGCTTGTACTTGGTTATGTTCTATTCTACTAAAAGATCATTTCCCTTTAGCATTAAAAAAAGAATTGGAAACAAATATTTTTTCTAAATCGCTCAGGGTTTCAATAATGATTTCAGAAAAAACTATACAAAAATTTATAGAGCTATGAGGCTTTTATAAAAAAACTATAGAGCAGCAGGTGCTAATTTTATTATTATTATTATTATTTTATAAATTATTAGTATAATGGTGTGTTTGCTTTTCCATATAGTAAGTAGCTGTTAATGGTTTTTTGTATTGGCTAAAGTAGTGATTATAGTAGCAGTTTTATGGAATGACCCCGTTTTTTTGTACAGTTATTATTTCTTTACTAGTGAATGAGCTTTAAAACTATACTGATAACTAACATGATCTTGAACTATCTGCTATATTTTTTTAAAAACTTCTAATTTACCCAAACAACATTTTTAGCTCTATTTCGACAACCACAAACGAGAAGATGTACAAGAATATCATAAAAATAGGCAATATGAATGATGAATTACCGAAGAAAATAGAACAATATGATGGAAATGCGATAGAAAACATCATACCTCTAGAACAACTTAAAATTTGGGATATACACTATATTTTGGTTATCTATGATAAAGTTTATTTTTATATCAACAATGTGACCTTTTGAATAAAAGATAAAGAGTCCATTATCAAAAAAAAAGACCAAGAGTTAGCAATTATAGTTAGTGATTTCTTGTGTATATACCATGGTTCTCTGCGTTTTACAAAAGCTAATACTACACAACTTGGATTGGATCAAGAGGCTCGGATCATTATAAAACTAGAATAGCAAGCTGACGGTTATTGAAAAAGTGAAGATATGGTTAAACAGCTTTGTGAAAAGGCAATGTCAATTTTAATGCACTCTATCCAGGATGCATAGATATCGTTCAAATTCGTCTATCATTTTTTAATTTTCTTTTAATCTTATTTTTTTTGTGAAGGTATATTTTGCTTTAATCAGAGTACCAACCATAATGCATATGTGCTAGATGTGCTCGTGTGTATCAGAATGACTCAATATTCAAAGATCAAAAAAAAATTTAAATTTAAAGATAGTTGGTTCATTTGTAATTATGAAAAAGTTGTACATACTTTGTTTTTTTTAGATGAAAAAGATAGGATTGTAAAATTTAAAGGGAATTAAAAAGGTATAAAATATATATATACTGTATATATGTTTTTTTTAATAAATATAATTATTTTTTCTTTCTATTTTAGATTCTGGAAGATCGGAATATGTAAACTGGTTAAAGAATGAATTGTTAAAGAAAGAAGCATAACAAAAAGGGTAAAAAAAAAATTAAATTCACAATTGAAACAAAAAATGGCCAAAGCAGAAAATTAGAGACTTTGAATTAAAAATATAAACTTACAAATATCCACTTATATACTTCTTATCCAAAAAAATTCGTATTTAAATAATTTAAATTTCTAGCTTTAGCTATTTTCAGCTTTAGTCGTGACAATTAATACATTTTTGTTTTTTTTTCTAGTTTCAAATTGTTGTACAAGGTATACACTTCTGATGGAGCCAAATTTTGTAGAACAAAAAACTTTAATTGCAGAGACTATTGAAGCTGCTAGGCATATTTTTGAATTATACCCAAAATTTTACTATGAATGCAACTTTATTGAACGTTTTTAGAGTACTGCAAAACGAATCGCCCATCGACAATGTAGCTATTCTTATGCTCAGCTGCAATGCCATGTACCAGAAATACTCAACAACATATTTTTGCCTATGCTTAGACAATTTAGTTGAAAGGTTTAGAAATATATTGAAGCATATGTAGCAGGTTTAGGAGAAAAGATGCAGAAAGGGCCATAAACCAGTTTAAATCATATAGACGACTTTGAGCAGATGATTAAACAGGAACAATCACAAAATTGTACAAAAAGAAACTACATGGAGATCTATAAAACGTGTTTTAAAGTAATAAATATGATTTTCAACAGTCTTTGAAAGTTATTTTATGACAGGTACAAAATGCTTTTGATTGTAATGTTCTAAGTATTGTTTAAAAAAAAAAAGATTAAAAAACTGAGTATATGTGTTAAAGCTACAAAATGTATGTATTGAAAAAAAATTTAGGTGCTTAAAAAAAAAAAACCTACATTTTATATTTGATTGGTTGTAAGTACATTACAAAAAATACACTTGCTACAGAGTTATATATACAAAATGTATCATGTGCTCTCTAAAAATATGTACATCTTTTAAAAAAAAGAATATTAAATGCTATTCTGGCTCTTTAAAAAAACACCTCTAAAGTTCACTAAATACACTAAACAATAGTAAAAAAATATAAACTAAAAAAAAGCGTTTACAAAAAAAAAATCAAAAAAGCGTTTAGAGACATACCATTTATCACATAATATTTTTTACTTAGTAGCCACCCTCATCCATGTATGGTGTGATTACTTTAGGGGAGTAACAAAAATCAGGTGATTTTTTAGGGGGGAAGGGGGGTAAAAAAAGTTAAAATTATATATAAGAACCTGACTATTTATATATTAAGGAAGAGGAAGGGGGTAGGCCTCTAATAAAAAATAATCAGGTGATTAATGACACTGCCCTTATCTAATTCTAATTGATTAATATAATATATAGACGTGATTACTACCTTTGACCATGTATCTATAGTTAAAATCACGTGATAAATGGCATGCCCCTTACTAAAAAAAAAAAAACTAAACAAGTGTTCACTAAAAAAAAACCGCAAAAGCATTCACTAAAAAAAAAAACCCTCCGAAAAAGCGGTCACTAAAAAAACAAAACCTAAAAAAAGCATTAAATTTATATATTCGTATTTTGATTGTTGTAAATCACATAATAATCATTGACAAAAGTAAACAAAGCATATAATTGGAGATTTAAAGCTTCTCGCTAAAGGTCTAACTTGTTCAAAAAATAAGTATTCATATATTCATTTGTTCAATATTTTTTTATTCAAAAATTGTTTAAAAATTTTAAAAATATTTAATGAATATTCACTGAATATTGAATTTCAATTTTAAAAAATTATATAATATCTTATTTAAATTAGCCAATAAAATTGCAAATAAATTATTAAAAAATAAAATATAATTACCATATATATATATATATATATATATATATTCAATGAAAATTCAATGAATATATTCAGTAAAATTTTAAATATTCAAATATTCATTTAGGGTACCTACGTGACATAATCATACTAAAACTAGAAATTTTATATATATATCTTAAAATTTTAGAAATAGACATATTTACATTATTCTATTTTATATTAAGCTCACTATATTATATATTATCCCTTAGATTGTAGTAGAACACAGGCAAATTTGCCTGCGTTTTTGCACTTTTTTAGCTCTGATTTACTTTTTTAAAATGCTAAAATAATTAAATAAAACTTTGTACAATTATATTTGAAAATAAGGATTACTTTTTTGCAAAATTAGTTTTTATATTATAAGAAAATAAATTATAGTTACATATAAGCTGAAAATAGATAATTTTAAGAAAAAATTTTTTTAAAAAATTTTATTACAATTTTTCTGCGATCTTATTTAGTTTTAGTTTTAGAACTATAGTTCTTAAGACAATATTGTAGTTTATATAAAGGATGACAACTTTCATTATTGCAACTTTAATGATTTACTTGTAAAAATTAAGACTTGTATTAGAAGTAAAGATTTTTTTTATAGACGGGAACATATAAAATTTGAAAAAATCTAAAGAAAAATTTTAATAGTAAAAATGCCAATACAAGAACTTTAAACATTTATTATATTAAAGTTTTCTAATGATTTTAAAAAAAATTTATAACAAAGTTACTAAAACAAAACTCAAAGAATATTTTTTACTTAGAAAAGATATGGCTAAAATCAATATTTAAAATTTTATTAAAAATTTTAAAATACGCAGGCAAATTTGCCTGTGTTACAATCTAAGAGATATTTTTTTATGTTCAGTTTCTATTTATTTTTAGCATACTTTAACAAAAGGACGATTTGGATTATGTATAAGTATAGATGCTAGTGAATTAAATCAAAGTGGTGAAATGATTTCACCATTTCACCAATCACCAATCAGCAATGGTGTAATTGGTGTAACTGGTGAATTGGTATAATTGGTGTAATTGGTAAAGTGGTGAAATGGTGAATTGGTGAAATGGTGATAGTGAATTGGTGAATTGGTGAAATGATGAGATGGTGAAATGGTGAAATAGCAGAATGGTGAAATGGTAAATTTCCAGAGTCTGGAATTATTTCAGTCTGGATTTTGAACTGTATTTGCTCTTCAAAAGTTAGGTTTTGTTCAAATTTTTACATTTTATGTTTTTACAAGTACACTTAGAGATCAAAACTTTAACTGTTTTAAGTTTGAATTTAGATGCAAAATGCACAATATAAAAATATATTTTGTAAAGTAACAGAAGCAAGTAACTTTACTTTAATTTACCAAATTCATCGATCTCATTGAAATAAATAAAAGGAAAGGTGCTTTTTTTTGAAGACAATCAATTCATCAATTCACTATTTCGAAATTCACTAATTCACCATTTCACCAATTTACCATTTTCACCAATTCACCATTTTACCAATTCACCAATTTCACCAATTTCACCAATTTCACCATTTCACCAATTTCACCAATTTTACCATTTCACCAAAATTTTATTTTGGTGTAATTCTGGTGAAACTATTTCACTATTTCACCTGGTGAAATAGTTTAATTTCACTAGCATCTATACATATAAGTATAATATGTGTGACAAAGTAAAAAAGTTAAAAGAAATAAAAATTCGATTAGATTATCAAGCATATTAGCTATACGATTTCACTTATTAAAAGGTAATCAGTTTATACTAATAATTCTTTATTTAATTATCTATTGGGGATTACTAATAATAATATTTTTACTCTAATTTCAAAGGTTATCACTCTACGCGTTGGAACTTCTAAAGCTTTTGAACTCTATTGAGTTCTTGCTTTCTAGACTTACTTTCTTGTGAAGACAAAATACATTGTATTTATACTTTTTACATGACTGCGCTAATTCTACTTGCATACTTGTTCCAACCAGTTACCAGGTCGATGTATTTAATAAATCAGACAAAGCGCATAAATTCATAAAGCACATAAATTCATAAAGCGCATAAATTCATAAAGCGCATAAATTTGATATATCGCATAAAGCGCATAATCGATATATTGCATAATACGTATGTAAGTATGTGCTACATATCTCAGAGTAACAAAAATACTAATTCAGTATGGTGATTACACTAGCACAGCACATTATTGCATTAACATAGATTTCTAATACCCAATCAAATTCAAGATTTTGCAATATAAAATTTTAAATTTAAATTTTAGCTTTTATAACCCGGGACCCAGCATATAAAATTTTATTTATTAATATATAAAATTTAATTTCACAATGTAGCTTTTATGATTCGGCCGGGTTATGAAAACCAATTCATAAATTTTATATGGCCTAACTATATTTTTATAAAATTTTAAAAATTATTAGTTTTTAGTTATTGATTTAAAATAGTTTGTACTATAATATTTGTTTCAATGAGACAATTCTAACTAGCTAAAAATCATTAAAATCTAATCACAGGATCCCAAGATTATCCAACTTTTGTAAATTTATTTAACATCAAATAAGTCTTGATCTATGAGCCTGTTTTGAATTATTTAACTACCAAAATGTTTGTCTCAGTGAGATGATTTAACAAGTCCAAAATCATTAAATTCTAATTACAGGATCCCAAGATCAATAAAAATTTGTATTGTTAGACAATTATTAAAGTAGACATAGGTATTATGGCACAGTTAAGTATTTTAGATAATATATTGGTTAGAATTAAATGATTTAGTACCATTTGATTTGTCTTATCAAGATGAATCAAATGGTACCAAAATCGTTCAATTCTAATCACTAGATCATGAGATATTATTATTTACAATATAAATTAAAAAAATAAACTATAACACAATACCAATTATGGCGCACATACTGTTTGTCATGATCTATTGAAATCTATTAATCAGAATTAAACAATTTTGTTACCATTCGATTCATCTTATTAAGACAAATCAAATAGTACCAAAATCATGTGTTTTTGACTAATACTTCTCGATATATTATAATTTAACCAAAATAAGCTGTGCAAAACAAATTTTAAAATTAATATGAAATCATAAATAAGTTCTAATATACTAGTCTAATTTTTATAATGTTACCACCAAAATAACCATCTTAAAAAGATGATTCCAACAAGCCCAAAATCACTAAAATACAATCACAGGATTATAGGATTACTAAGTTTTTGTATTGTTTTTGATAAAAATTAGATTAGTTAAACTAATCTATTTTCATTAAAATAATAATAAAACGATACTGTGATTCTGTGATTGAATTTTAGTGATTTTGGGTTTGTTGGAAACACCTCTTCAAGATAGTCATTTTGGTATTAAAATTATAAAAATCAGACTGGTTTATCAAAAATTATTTATAATTTCATGTTAATTTTAAAATTTGCTTTGCGCAGCTTATTTTGGTTAAATTAGGGTTGTATCAGTCTGGTCTGGTCTGGTCCAGTTCCTAAGAGGACCGTTATCATAGTGTTTGCGGTCTCGGTCTGGTCCAGTCCTTCGGTCCCATAACGGCCCTTTAATGATTATATCAATCTTAATACATAAGATTTTATTGGTCAAAAATGACATAATTATTTACTGTCTAATATAAACAAACACCATATGATCTATATTACATCTAATCAAGAAATTTGATTGGGTGATATGAATATCACAATTATGTTTACAAGAACTGGTCCCAGGACCGGTTCTTTAATGGTCCTACAGTTCTTATCGATCCCAGTTCAGGACCGGTTCTGGACCGGTCTTTTTCAAGACCGATGTATCCCTAGATTAAATTATAATATATTGAAAAGTATTGGTCAAAATTATATAATTTTGGTACTATTTGATTTATCTTAATAAGACAAATCGGATGGTGCCAAAATTATATAATTCTGATTAATGGTTTACAAGCAGTTGCTGTACACTGCAATATTTCTATTACCATAATACCTATATTTACTTTAAATATTACTTTAATTATAATATCTTGTAATATACTGATCAGAATTCAGTGATTTTGGTACTAATTGATTCATCTTACTGAAACTAATTAATTGGTACTAAAAATTATATGATTTTGATTTGTAGATTATAAGATATTGGCAGTGCGCCATAATTAGTAGTACTCATATTTATCTTAGTTTTTATATATAAAACTAATTTTAATTAAATAATTCAAAATTTTATTAATTATGCACTAAGACAAATATTTTGGTAGTTAAATCATTTAAAACAGGTTAAAAGTTATTCAATATTAAAGAACTTTACTTAGTGATTTTAAAAATCACTATTAAAATTATACAAAAGTTAAATGATCTTGGAATTTTATAATTAAATTTTAATAATTTTGTTTTTTTAGAATTGTTTCATTGAGATGAGCATTTTAGTAGTTAAATCATTCAAAATGAACTTGTAGATCAAAATTATTTTTATATATACTATATGGTAAAAAATAATGACCTTTTTTAATTATTTTATTTGAGAATAGAAATTTGTCACACTCACAACATGTCGCACCTCTAATTCAACCAATCAAATTGCACAATTTTGTAGGCAAAAAATTTTATTTTTTAAAAATTCAAAATTTTACTAGTAAAATGTAAAAATAAATAAATAATATCAAAGTATATAGTGTAAAATATTCAGAACAACTTTTTCTAAATTATAAAGATAGATTGTCTTAGTAAAAAAAAAATGGTTTATAAGAAAAATCAAAAATTTCCAAAGTTAGCACATATAACTCTTTTTTTTTACTAATTGGATCTATATTTATATTTAAATATTATATGTAAAATTTTATGTTAAGCAACTTTTTCTAAGTTAAAAAAGTAGATTGTTTTAGTAAAAAAAATTTTATATGTGCTAAACTTGGAAATTTTTGATTTTTCTTATAAAACATTTTTTTACTAAAACAATCTATCTTTAAGATTTAGAAAAGTTGTTTAGAATAAAATTTTACATTATATGATGTGCTATTTTATATATATTTTATATTTTATTAAGTAAAATTTTGAATTTTTAAAAAACAAAATTTTTTACTTACTAAATCATACAATTTGATTGGTTGAATCAGGGTGCAACATGTTACAGGTGTGACAAATTTATATTCCCATTTTTATTTATATAATTATCTAGTCTTTTAGAAGTTATGCCAGTATTGGGAATTGAACATGTCCAATTAAAATTTTTTTAATTGGACAGTTTTGAACATGTCCAAAACTGTTCAAAACTATTCAAAATTGACAAAAATTTTTTAAATTAGTAAAATACATTTTTGTATTTAAATAAATAAAATAAGATTATTATATATATTCCTAAAAATAAGCTACTTTTTTTGGGCAAAAAATTATATAAGTAGCTTATTTTTGAATTGTTAAATTTTTTGAAAAATTGAAAACATACTAATAAAAATTATTCAAATAATACCAAATTATTATTATTATTTTTTTTTTGGTGTTAAGGTGAGGTCATGCCTCTGAACTTTATTGAGTGTATATTAATCGTTTACAATATATTGCTTACAATTATTATACTATCTACTAAGTACCAAGACTTGGACTATTTTATCCATAACCTAAACCTACCAGAGCCTATCATATCCCATTTATATAGCCAGCCTGGGTTTTTTTGGACATCCCTTTTTCCCAACCAACAATTGGTATTCATATATCCACCACTTACCTATATTTCCTAATACCATTACTTCCAATTTGGTATATGTAATTCCAAGTAGGCGCTTTCTGCTTCCAAATTGGTATATCTGCAATTTGGTGACCCAGAAGATCCCTTACTAGCGTACTTCTCAGGAGTTCGTATCTCAAGCCATGCAGCTACCTCTACCACATTGGGTAAGTATCTCAAGCCTGCATGCTACCGCAACTAGCCGATTTTCCTGCGACTTGGAAACCCAGAATTTAACGTTCCGATTTCGGAAATATGCAAACGACTGTACTCTCTGCTATAGTAATGAGTACCCAGGCATGTTTCACTAAAGCTTCCAGTCCCTGATATAGTTAAATAGCATTATAAGGCTCGGCCAACCCGATTTTCATACTACTACATGCACTTATACTAGCTATACCTGTTACTGGTAGTCCCAGATCCTCTTAACGTCCTAAGACTCTTATATGGATGCACCCAAAGCTTCGTTGGGCTTTGACACGTACACGCCTCCATACTTCTACTTCTTGTTGGTCAGTTAGTTTTGTCTGCCCTTGCAAGGCTCATTCCGATCCCCAGTACTCACATCTGACACCTCCAACTTTATACTGATCCCTTCCAAACTACCAAGCCAATTGGCCTGGAAGGATTGGTTTGCCTGGCTTTATGTACCGATGGACTCTCTTTTCTTGGTATCCATTTCCGAAACATAGGCCCTTTTCCTCCGGTACGACTCCGGCGGCCAGGGGCGGCCAGGTTGGTGTCTCTTCTTGCCATGGCGTATGTTCCGTTCAGTTCTCCGGTCTCCGGTTGAGAGGACTTTTGTAGCACCATAGGAGAATCTTCCTTACCTCCTTACTCGGAACTTGCTAAACGGGTTTCAATTGTTCTGGTCACTTGGATTTGTCTGTGTAACTTACACAACTGCGCCAATGCTACCATTCAAGATAGTGGTACCAAGATTACAAGTAATATACCCGACTGATCAATAAACAAATGTTACTATAACACAGGCCTATTTTCTAATTCGTTTCCAGTGGGATTTGAACTCTAGACCTGTCACTTGGAGTGACAACCAAACAGCTTCTCTATGTCACCACATCCACATAATACCAAATTTTTACTATAGGTATATTTTGATATTTGAATAAATTTAATTAATAGCACTTTTGAGGTTTACTTAGTAAAATTTAGACTTTTATATATAATAACTACTACAGAACCCCGGACATCTCTCATATAGGTCATAACTGGATTTTGGCCAATTTTGGCCCAATTTGCTAAAAATAACAAAATATATTTGTTTAAATAACTTTTGATCTGGTGATCAGAATTGAATAGACTTTTTTTGTTAGATGTGCCTTACTGAGAGCTTCATTTTAAAAACAAGCTTGTTCAAATTGGTTCACTGGATGCCAAGATAATTAGCAAAAACTGTTTTTTGCTTCTCAAATTTCAGGGGTTTTTGCTAAAAAAAAAACAAGTATGACCTCTATACTATATGTCCGGGGTCCTACTATTACCAAATTTTTTAAAATTTTTGAAAAAAAATCAAAAGAGTAGCTTATTTTCAAGAATATACTATATATTTATACTGTATATTATAAAAATATTAGATAATATATATAGGGCATTATTTTTTTTAAAGTTAAAGATAAGATATAGAGAATTATTATGTTATATTGAGATTAAAAATTAATAAAAAATTAATAGTAATACTGAGTATTGATAATTAAAGCAATTATGTATATTAATATCTAATATAATTATTATGCTAAGCTGCTACAAATAATATATAAAAAAAGTTAATAAAAATAAAACAAATTTATTTCTATTTTTATTAACTTTATTCTATATTACAATTTGTTATATAGCAATTTTTTAGTTTTACTAAAGCATATTTGATTAAAAATTATCTATATTATAAAGATATTAGATATTATATAGTAAGGTATTGATTTAAATATTGAAATAATATCTAGAATATTGTTAAAATTTTATAGAATTAAACTTAATATAGATCAAAGTTTTAAATTATACACTCTTTTCTGAACATTATTTTAGTACTATACAATTATACTAGAAAATATTTGATTGGCTAATAAAAATTATTATATACTAGATTATCAGAAGCTGAAGCTAGATAAAACTAGATAAATGCATAGCATTGTTTGTTCAGAGCTAAACATTTACTGTATATAAATATAATAATTCAAAAAGTTTGCTATTTATTAGATAAAAGCATAGCATTGTTTGTTTAAAACTTCTTGTACTATAAATTTTATATGTTCTAATTTATGGAATTAATAATAACTTTTGATCTATTAGTCCGTTTTGGATGATTTAACTATCAAAATGTTCGTCTCGATGAAATGATTCTAACATGCCCAAAATCATTAAAATCCAATTACAGAATCCAAAAATTGTTTATCACTAAGTAAATTTCTTTACTATTGAATAGCTTTTGATCCACTAGGCTGTTTTGGATGATTTAACCACCAAAATGTTTGTCTCATTGAGACGATTCTAACAAGCCCAAAATCGTTAAATTCCAATCACAGAATCCAAAGATTGATAAAAATTTATCAATCATTTAATCAAATTGATTTTATATATAAAAATCAAATTGATTAAATAATTGATAAATCTTTATCAATCTTTGGATCCTGTAATTGTAATTTAACGATTTTGGGCTTGTTAGAATTGTCTACTGAGATGAACATTTTGGTAGTTAAATCGTCCAAAACAGCCTAGTATATCAAAAGTTATTTAATAGTAAAGAAATTTACTTAGTGATGAACGATCTTGGGATCCTGTAATTGGATTTTAACGATTTTGGGCTTGTTAGAATCTTCTCATCGAGACGAACATTTTGATAGTTAAATCATCCAAAACGGACCAGTGGATCAAAGTTATTATCAATTTCATAAATTGGCCAATTAAAAATAATTAAAAATCATTTGAATGGACAGACGGAAAGTTCAAAGTTGCATTTTTGATATTTTAATATGTGATGAATCAAGAAAGTAACATTTGTATCACAATACATAGAAACTAAAGGTCCTTCGCTTTGCTTCGGACAACAATATGTATGAACCCAATTTTGGTTCAAAAAAAACCTATTTTGGTTCAATTAACCCAACTTGTATAGGTTACTAAAATAAAATTTGTGTAATGTTATACAAATTATTGACATGTAACCAAAAATTATTTACAACATAAGTACATATATTGTATAACCAGTATATATACTGTGATTTGCTATTCTAAAAATAGGACAGACATAAACACACACAAATTCTGGTCTATCACTACACTATAGATCATTCTCCGCTATGCTTCAGACAATAAAAAATTGTCCAAAACCAATTAAATTTAGTTTTGGCTTTGGACAAGTTCTGGACATTATGTCCAAAAACCAAAATTGTCCAATTTCCCAACACTGAGTTATGCTATATTTAAGACCAATACTTGCAAATTAGAATAAACAATTAAAAATTTTTTTTTTTTTAAATGTTAAGGTGAGATCTAACTATTAATTTTTTTTACTATTGTTTTTACAAATTCATTTCAATCTCTGATACTTATATTTAATTTTTTCTCTAGTTTTTATATTAATCTCTCTCAAATTATCATTTATTTTAACTATTTTGTGTAGATCTTTTCTATATTTAGTAATATTAATGCTTATTTTTGACTGTTTTTCTGTAGATCTTTTTTGTTTTTAGAAATATATAACAATTTTTTAAAATTGTTAGCTATTCATAGATTGCTCGGGGTCCTGTCCAAATATATTAATTTACTTTGGTCTTAAGTACTAATAGTTTCTTTTTTGGTTTTTACTTTTGTAGTATAGGTTTTTTTTTTCTGATATAATAGTTTTTATTAGCTCAAAAGCTCTGAACAATCTATTTTTTTTAAAATGAGGTTTTGTTTATATCTTTATTAAGTAATTTATATGAGTAGTTATATAGAAAATCTATATAGACAACTTAAATTGTACAATAACAAATACATATAAATTATATTCAAGAATAAAAGATTAGACTAATTTATCTGCAATCTAAATTTACTAGAGTAGTTAAGACTTATCTAGATTTGGATAATTAAAATATAGTTAGTAGAGATACTAATACAGTAATATAATAGACCAAATACTAATTTTGTAAAAGGCCTGGACAATTGGTGAACATGTATTAAAACTAGTCCAAACAATCTATATAAGCTTATATTTGAATATTATAATAATTTTTTTTTTGTTAGCACTTTTATATTAGTATATATATTACTCTGGTTATACTAATATTTGGATATAGCAATGGCATAGTAAAATCTTATATTTTTTTCAAAAATTTAATATAAAATATTAGTATAATTTACTGTATTAATATTTTAACTTTTTTTTACTAATGATTCAAAAATAGCAATATAACCAGAGTGATATGTATAATCTTATATTTTAAATATTAAATAAAAATTTTATTTTTTTTTTTCTAATATATAAGTATGTTCTCTAAAAAATATTTTAGAATAAATTTATATATCACTACTAGTAATGTGCTTATACATTGTATTTTTATCTGATTGGTTAAATTTTTTGATTATCATTATACATGTATAATATATACATTACAATAGAGTTAAAGAGTGAAATTAGTTTTTATACTAAAATTTTATAAGGAATTTTTTTGTTAGAGAGCAAAGAATAGTTTATATATGAAATTTTGCAATTTTGTCAAAACTACTGTTTTGTTTTGAATTATTCTGATTGTGCTATGTTATTAATTATCTAATTATTTTTTATCAAAAACCTACTCCTTTCCTCTTTTTTTAATATATATATAGTTAGGTTCTTTATATATAATTTCACTTTTTTGCCTTTTTTCTCTCTAACTAATTTTTGTTACTCTCCTTATTTAATGATTATTTGTTTTCAAAT
Organism: Gigaspora rosea; assembly: GCA_003550325.1. Lineage (NCBI taxonomy): Eukaryota > Fungi > Glomeromycota > Glomeromycetes > Diversisporales > Gigasporaceae > Gigaspora > Gigaspora rosea. The sequence goes on along the minus strand of QKWP01000171.1, from coordinate 309,879 downwards.
ATAAATCTTTTATCCAATATCTACTTTTAAATATAATCTTTTTTAAAAAAGAGTTTATATTAGCAACTTTTTAAATATAATCTTATATAGATTATTTGAAATTTTGTAACCAGTTTGGTAAATTCTTTTTTTTTAAATATCATTGTTATTTAATTAGTTTTTTGGTCTCTGGTTTTTTAAAGTTCTAGTTTTTTTGTAGTATTATCAAAGGATTTTTTTACTAGGACCCTAAAGAACACTTTAAATATTACTAAAAAAAAATTAGATAAAAATTTATTAATTATTGCATTTTTGTATAGTAAATTTTTTTAAAATTTGATTTTTTTATATATTAATTTAGCTAAAATTATACAAATTCAGATTTAGATTATCTATGTATTTTTTGGAGTTCTTTATTATCTTCTTGCTTAAGACTTGCCAAATAGGTTTTAATTACTCTAGTTTTTTGGATTTGTTTGTATTATATGATATTATACAACTGTATCTATATATAAGGATGAAATTATTTTAGGCTTAAAAACTTGAAATTAAAATTTGACCTAAAATTGTTTTTGATCTATTTTGTTTAAAACCCAAATTTTTGATACTTTTTTTGAATAAACAAAATTATAAGAAATATAAATGTATAAAATTTATTTGCTTTTCCTTATAAAAATTTTAATTTGCTCTAATGAACCAAAATAGGCCTTTTTCAAAAATCAATTTTGGTGGCATCATTAACTGTATCTAAAAGCTTTTATTTTAAATAGTAGTACCAAGGTTATAGCTAATGGATTTAACTAATTAACAAGTAAATATTATTATAATACAGACTTATTTTTTAAAATATTGCCAGTAGGATTTGAACTCTAGACCTGTTGCTTGGAGGATAACTTCTCCATATTGCTACATTCCTATATTTAAAATTATTATATAATTAATTTTTATTATATAATAATAATAATTAAAGTTTTTAAATTTGTTCACTTTTTATTAATAAATACCAAATAAAATTATTTTTTAAAAAAATAAAATACAGTAACTAATTATTATAAAAACTTAAATAATTAACTCTTACTATATTTTGTTATAAAACCCAAAATAGTAAAATCTTAAAGTATAAAAATATATATTTTTTTAATTTTTAAAGACCTTATCAGTTATTAAAAAAATCATACAAATTTAATTACTTGTTTTTATAATATAAAACTTTTAAATAAAAATCCAACTAACTAGCTTTTTTATATACCCGGTTGTTAAAACAAATTAAAGAAAAATTTTTTAAAAGTATGCAAATTTTGATCCGACCGGGTTATAAAAAACCAATTAATTAATTTTGAATGGTTTTGTTTATATAAAGTTGATTAATACAGTAGACAATTTTAGCCAAACTAATTCAAACTAATTCAAACTAATTTGAATAATTTGACTGGAATTAATTGATAGTTGTGGTAAACTTATCCCCGGTAGATATTACCGTAATGCATTAACTAAAAGACCTAAAGAATTGTGATATATTATAGTGAGTCTGCATTGCAATCGTAAGAAAGAGAAAATTTCATGTATATACATACTTCTCATTTATAATAAGTACCCTAGAAAGTTAAAAAGTTCAAGTTTAACCAAGAGAAATTCCGTGTTTACATGTATTGAAAAAGAGGGTACGTTAGTTCTGGTAATTATTCTTCAAGCATATTGGTTGATCACGTGTTAATGACTGTATTACTATATGTACTGTACATACGTACGTACGTAAGTACGTTACGTAACTTGCGCTATAAATATAAACTTATTACCTGTTACGTATTTCAACCGTATATAATAACAAAATATACGAGTTTGAAAGAGGTTTAAAAGATTTTATAATTAAAAAATTAGGCGCAGTTCATGCGAGTATACACGTATTGTAAAAAAGAAGAATGATTTCGTGATACTTAGATTACAGATAATATAATAGTAGTATAATATTATCGCTATTATTTCTAACATTTATCACGTGATAGGTGAGACAATAGTGCGAAAAATCGTTAAAGATATTGATCAATTAATCTTTTCTTGGAATATGTCTTTTCTTAGAATAAAGTAAAGATAAATAAGAGTATCTAGAGGTTTATACTATGAAAAGATTTTTTAAGGAAAAATAAATAAAAATGATAAAACCAATCAAGTAATTGTTCCTTGTTTGGTATTAAACCCGAATACGCGATTGTATTACACTTTAAATACATAAAGATCTAATTTTGTTCATAATATTGATACTTTAGGATATAGATCTTTGAATGTTTTTCAATTTAATCAAAATTATGTACCACCTTAAACACCCCTAATCACTCCTAATCACACTTAATCACACTTAATCACTATATATCACTATACATAAATAATAACAAGAAATGAAAGGGTAATATCAAAGATAATAAAACTAACCAAGAAACGTTAGATTATTAGGAAAATCCCAAGGTTACTAAAATCATTCGATCTTTACCTAAATATTTAGTCTAACTTGTTTTATTGAATAAAATTTAATCACGCATATCAATAGGGAAAGGTACACGGATCTCGCGGATCTAGTATAAAAAATGTCAAAAGAAAAGTTAATCATGAAGTAATACGTGTGATCATAATATTTAATTTATTTATTTTATTTATACAAATTTTTTTTTTTTCTTTCAACAATTTATCACGTTTATGTTTATGCATAAAGTTCCCAGATTATTCATTATTACACAAAGAATTTCAAGGCGTTCAAAGTAATTGCTTTTGCTTATGCTTGTACTTATGTACTTGGCTAAGATTTGATCACTGAAATGACAAATTTAGATAATTTTTATGAGAAAAAAAATTTTTCTTTATTTTTTTTTTTTTACTTTATGAGAATTTTATGAGACAAAAGATTAAAGAAATATAAAATAAACAGTAAAAAAAAAAAAAAAGGAAAGAAAAAGAAGAAAAAAAGGGAGATTATTACTCCGCGCGTACTTTAAAGAAGAAATTACACAATTTTTAAAGTAAACATATAAACAACGGACAGTTCCTTTTACACATACAAGTTTCATAACACGTTTTTCTTGTTTGATCTTTACTATAATTTGTAGTCAAGGTAACCTAAATTGGGCTCTTTGTAATATGATAATTGGGCGCTAATTGTTAAAAGGAAACATTTTTGTAAGTTTTTATCCGATTTGAACCAAATTTAGTTAAAACCCAAGCGCGATGGTTGGTTCAGGGTGTTTTTGGAAAAATTATCCCGATAATCAAATAATCAAAATTTTTTTTCAAGAATCTAAACATGGATGGTTAGAAGTTTGGAATTTTTATTTTAAAAAAAAAAAAAAAAATTGGAAATGAATTCTAAGAAATAAACGGAGAAGATTCGGGTTTCATTTTTAAAGAAAACTTGTTAAAGGTTTCATAAAAGATAAAGTTTTCATTCGGCTATTTCAAGTAAGGAAAAAAATTAGGATGGTCATGAACACATGTACAATAAATTTCAATAAAATTTCAAAAATAATTGTGTTTACAAGATTTTTGGTCAAATTACGTAACATAAAAAAATTTATTTTAAAAAAAAAAAAATTATTTAAATTGATATACTTTATGCGTTTTTAGTTTTTATACTAAACTAAAATGAAAGTTATAATAAGATGTATATAGATAAATTAAAAAGAAAAAAAAATTGTGCAGAGATATATATATATATATGTAATATAATGAATATATAATATGTAATAAAATATGTTATGCGTTTTTAGTTTTTATACTAAACTAAAATGAAAGTTATAATAAGATGTATATAGATAAATTAAAAAGAAAAAAAAATTGTGCAGAGATATATATATATATATGTAATATAATGAATATATAATATGTAATAAAATATGTAATAAAATATGTAATAATGTGTATAGAATATGTTGAAGATGTGTTATATGTGAATAGATATGGTTCATTCTCATGTTCGCATAAATGACTTATTATTTTCTAACATCCATAACACCCTTTTGAGAACAAAATTTCTTTAATTAGTCCCATTCATAATTAAAAAAATAATTAACGGAGAAGACTCGGACCGAGTTCTAAAAGAAAAAAAATCTTTTTTTGTCTTTACGAGATTGTAATACGATGATAAATTTATGATGATATATAAAAATAATGTAAGCAAATAAATCATTTACGCGTTTTAAATGAACCAATAAAAAATTACATAAAAGTATTGAATACCGATAATTGGGATCAAATAGATCAAATATATAAAATGGTGATACTGTTTGAAAAGTTAAGGTAGATGGTGTTACATCAAACATAAATAGTTAATGCACGTTATTTTAATAGTGGTACGAATTTAATTGTAAACCAGGTTATAATAATAATACTCACGGACCTCCCGTTATGTTTTTCTTTTTTGATCATCGACATATTATCAAATTAAACTTGAGTGTTTGATAAACTAATCACATCAAATAATATTATTTGTGCTTTTTCTTTACAGAATTAAGGGTTTTTCTTTTAAAGTATCATCTTTGAGAGATGAAGATCCATATGAATTAATTGAATAGTCTAGATTTATTATTACTAAACGATTCACGATTGTTTATATTTTTTTTTTTTCAGGGTCAATTCAAAAAAATCATCCGATGATGTGAAAATCGAGATTTAAAAACTTATTACCACGTAAAATGTGCATATATGCATACATATATACATATATACATATATATCTGATATATATATGTATATATATATATATAAATATACATATATACATATATACAAATATAAAATATACATATATATATATATAATATACATATAATATACATATAATATATTATAATATATACTTTTCTCCCCAAGGTAATCATAAAAGCAATCGTGAAAATTGTAAAAAGTTGTGATACAATGACATGACAATGTTTTTTTTCGTAATATACGTAATATACGTAATATAAATAGATCACCTAAAAAAAATAAACATTAATCACAAATATACAAAGATTTTCAACTATACATTCTTTTGCTTGTGATTAAAAAAAGTGGAACAACTAAAAACTTTTTTTATTCTTTAAATAGAATATTCTTTTCGTTACGATAAAGTTTAACTTTATATTGTCGTACTAACATTGTACTAACATTATGCAAATGTTCTGTTACATAGTTTAATCATTTTTTTCTCATGGCATTAATATGTATATGATTAGAGCGGAATATCCTAAATTTATATAATTGCGTATGCGCGCATATCTAATATTTTGATACATATATACCGGTACATATGATCAGTTATGTTTATAGGAAATTTATTAGTTATACAAACAAGTACGTATTCAAAAAAAAGCAAAGGAGTTTAAATTTCGTGTTTGAGTTTCAAATGTTTAACATACTAGTTAACCACTAGTTTACCACTGAACTAGCTTGTATATTAATCATGAGTCGATTTATTAATCGATTTACGAATAGATTTACGAATAGATTTACAAATCGATTTTTTTATGTGAATCGTGGTGTAACTTTCTCCAAAGATAATTTATTATTATTATTCATTCTCGTTTCTAACAGGTTATACATGAAATTTTGTAAAATTTGGAAAATATTTGTATATACATGATATTTTTATGAATAACATTTAGAAAGTGGTGTTGGTGATCTTTCTACATACTGTAATTACGCAATAGTACATACGTACTTACCGTAAAGTCAATATATTTAACATATATTTTTTATTTTTTAACGTGTACATTAATTAACATATATTTTAGCGTGTACTTTAATTAACAAACATAAGTTATACTTTTTTTACGTATACTTTAATTAACAAACATAACAGATAAGTTATACTTTTTTACGTATACTTTAATGAATGCAATGAATACTTTAGCGTATATACTTTAACATGTATTTTAATGTATACTTTAACTGTACTGTATATTTTAAACACACTTACTGTATTACACACATATTATATATTAACATTTATCATAGTATTCTTATTATCTGTTATCTGTTATAATATCTGTTATTTAATACTATTAATACTATTAATATATTAATACAATTAATACAATTAATACGATTAATACAATTAATACGATTAATACAATTAATACGATTAATACGATTAATATCAGGTATTACTGCGTATTCTACGTATTACAGTATTACTATTATCTGTTATACAGTAATATACGTATTAGTCTTCTTACTGTTCTTATTACAGTATTCTTACTGTTTTTATCACAATCTTCTTACTGTTCTTATTATTCTTAATTACTATTTATTATTATTATTAATTCAGTAATTACTATTTATTACTATTGATTACTATTTATTACTAATTATTACTATTCATTACTAATTATTACTATTTACAAGATTCTTACTGTTCTTTTTTTATTTATTACTACGTATACATTACTAATTATTACTATTTACAATATTACTATATATAGTAATCTATATTCATCAACAATTATTGTACGTATATAAGCTTAATAATCAGAGTTATAGAATTATATAGAATTATAGAATTCGTTGTTATATTACGGACAAATGTATCTCGAGAATGGTATATTGTAATAAATGCGCCTATTTTCACCGATGATAATTACTGGTTAAAACGGTTACCATGGTTAACATGGTTAACATGTGAACACAGAAACTAAACTACAATTAGTTACTCTTGATAATGACAATTATGCGCCACAACAGTTCAAAGTTTTTCGTGTAACAAAATCACGAGGATTCGTGATACAAAAATCTTTGATATTATAATATATATATATTTTTTTTTTCGTTACTTTTTTTTAACTTTTTATCTTTTTCTCGTTGTACAAATTGAAATAGTGAATCATTTTATCTATGCATTATTTCTTTAAAAGGTTAATATTAAAAAAAATGAATCGAAAATGTTAATTGAAAAAAAAAAAATGGTCACGATTAAATAAATGTGCAAGATGCAGTCTTTTTAATCCATGCATTCTGTTAATCTACGTCACGAAAAGTAAATTTTTTGCGTCATCATTTATAATTTTATCATAAAAAAATGTTTATATATCACTGGTATCTAAGTACAAATATTACAAATATTACAAATATTACAAATATTACAAATATATAATTTTATCATCTGTTTATATGCAATGCATAGTTTAAACATAAGATCGTTATGTGTGTTATCGATTTTTTTATCGGACACAAGAATAAAGCTCCGATAAAAAAAAAAAAAAAAAAAATTATTACGCCAACCAATAAGCCCTATAACCGATATATAAGATGTCACATTAGGAGAGACCGAACTGTCGTACAAGCATTAAATATGATCCTAAAAAGGTTATAAAATTATTTCAGAAAGAACGGATCGGTTAAATTTTTCTAATTTCAAAAAAGTTTTTGCCACAATATAAAAAAAAAAAAAATTCGTTGTTCATATAGTAATGTAAGTACCCCACAATTAATTACAATTAAGTCAATGAAATTGGATATTCATTGTCGAATATCATCTTATTTTTTCATCATATTTCCCCCACTATAAAATATATAAATAACTTTTTAACCAATAAAGATTGGAAAGATCTATCGTATGTTAACGATTATCCTATCAGTATTTATCAATCTTTCGGAAGTGCATTTGGAAAATGGCAAGATCATTAGAAACTAGCTGATTTAGTATAAGAAAAAAAAAGGAAATTAAATTTTCTCAAACTCAAAGACTAACGATTGGTCATTTAAAGATGTTACAAAAGAAAAAAAAATTACGTGTGTATTAAAAATTGAAAATATACGCATATCTACGTATATACGCATTGATTCACAAAACAAAAAAAAAAAAAAAAAGGTTTTAAAATTGTAAAATAATTGTAAATCATCGAAAAATAAGGAATATTTAAATTTCCTTTAATAAAAAATTGTAAATTTGTAAGAGCTAAAAAATATGAACTTGCATTATCAATTATCAATAATTATCAATAATTATCAATAATTATCAATAATGAACAATAATGATTACTATTCTCGAACTCAAAATAAAAACGCCTTACAGATATGAACTTTGATACGAACTTGATACGAACATTGATACAAACTTTGATACAAACTTTGATACGAATTCATTCTTTTAATGCAATCATTGATACGTTCTTTTTAATACATACAGTATGAACCTTGTTATAATCATTTAAATGTGGGCTATTCTTGATCTCTAAATTTGAATCGATCCGAAATGAATGAAAAAATTTTTTATTGCATTTTGTACTCCAAGAAAAGTTAAACATCCGCGCGCCTTTGATTTGCCAAACAATCAAAGATGGATAAGATTACTTTCGTGTTTCAACGTGTTTATATCAAAGATTCACAAAGAAAAAATATTTTATTTTAAAAAAAAATTTTATTTCTATATACAAATTACAGTGATAAAAGTGATTAGCCGTCAAATAATAAAAAAGAAAAAGTAGAAAGTAAAAAGTGATAACTTTATAACGTGATCAGATCAAAGGAACCAAAGAATCATCCTAATTTCAAAAACATCACAAAAAAAAAAAAAAACAACGAATATGATAAAAAGGAGTCAGAAATAATAATAAGATAAATTAAATGTTTCAACATTATGCATTGCGTACATGAAAAGACGAACAATTTCCGCGAACCTATCAGTGATTATTACTCCTTGCAACATAATTTTATCATTGGTTAAAGGTTATCATTTTTAATTACCGGTAATATATAGTAGAGACTGAGTCTGTATATAGTCTGTATATAATCTGTATATAGTCTATATATATAGTCTATAGTCTGTATATAATCTGTATATAGTCTGAATATAGTCTATATCAGATATAGTTATATATACAGTCTCATTATATATCCAGTATATCAGATATATACAGTCTCATTATATATCCAGTATATCAGATATATACAGTCTCATTATATATCCAGTATATATCCAGTCTCATTATATACCCAGTATATATACCTACTATATATACCTACTATATATACCTACTATATATATATATATATATATATATATATACACTATAACTTTTTATCATTCTTGATATTCCGGAAATTCTCGTTATTAATGATAAAACTGACCAATAAAACTATTATAATACAATATTGAATATATTAAATATATATTATTCATTTGAATTGACAAAGAATTCATAAAAGTTTCATCTTGTTCTTATCCGATTGGTTACCTTTTGACGATCCATACTAGTAATAATTTCGTAGTAATGTCAGGTATTAATAAAAATTGATTGTTCGTAAAAGACAAAATGTTAATCCCTAACTTTCTTAAGATATTTATTAAGTATTAGAGGTTAGAAGTAATAAAAAACGAGGTAAGTACGTACTGCACGTACGTACGACATACGTACGTAATGGGTATACGTATGTAAAAGATCGCTTTCGGAACATTTTTTTTAGTGATTTTAAATTTTTTAGTTAAAGATCTCCTGTTTAGAATCTCTAATAATAATAATACCCCCCGTGTTAAATAAATACGTCATCTTAAAAAGAAAACTTTTCCAGAATTTTTTTTTTTTAATGACGTATTCGATCGTCGTTGGTCAGTCTTTGTCGTTATTGATTCACTTTTTTTTTTCATTCTTTTTTTTTTTATCCAGAATAAACAAAGATGCATAATATATTATTTGTTTGCTTACCTAATTCATACCAGTACATTGGAGATCTGATGGCAAATAATTAGTGATTTTTTGATGTCTTACCACAAATTGGTAGTAAAGGATAACATGAATTTAGTATGAATATTTAGTATGAATTTAGTATGAATTTAGTATAAATTTAGAACGAATTTAGATATCAAAAGATGAAAAAAAAAAAAAAAAAAGATTGAGAATTTTTGTTTGTTTGACGGATTAATATTAGGATGTTCATTACTTTACCTGCGTTATTAATATTTTTAATTGTTCTACAGTTTGGTAGAATTAGAAGCGCGTGGTTGAAGTTATTATTCATTGTCGATGATGGTATAACAATTACGAAATCTCTATGAACTAATCTAGCTTCTTTTATTTTGCTTTATTCGCGATATTTTCAAAAATATATATACACATATATATATATATGTATAATAAAAAAATATAAATCAATATAAATTTAGTTAATATAAAATTAATTGTAAAAAATCAATAATAAATTTTTGATTGTAAGGTTAATAATGTTTTTGGTTAATATAAAACTACTAATATAATTAATAATATAATTAATAATATAATTAATAATATTAATGTAATTAATAATATTAATGTAATTAATAATGTAATTATTTTAATGCAAATTAATGTAAAAGTTTAAAAACATTTGTATCATTATCCATTATTCATTGTCATTGTCTGATTGATTCTGATTTTCTGATTTTCTGATTGTCAGATCATTCAGTATTATGATACCTTTAGCTCATCTCGAAATGATAATGAATTAATACTTTTTTGTCCATAATTTATTCTCATCATTTTTCAAATATGTGCGCGAAAAAAAAAAAATAAACTTTGAATAATTTCTTTTTTGTTATTATGTTTCGAAAACATATATACAGATATATATATAGACATACAGATATAAATGATGTTTATTCGCTACTTTTGTACTTATACTTTTGTAACAATTTCCATTTGTGATTGAAGATCAATACTTTGATTATCTATCAAACACTTAAAAATTCTCGAATTATTAGAATTATTATTTGAATTATTTGAATTATTAGAATTATTGGTAATTATTTTAATGATTTCAGTTATTCTAATTCAAATAATTACTGTAATTCAATTTAATTTATTATTTATTATTTTTTTTTCACTCTCTTGAATTTCCATAAATCGACCAAATTATCGACTATTGATTATTGATTATTTATTAGTTGGTTGGCATATGATAATTTTTTTAAGAGTTTATCCCTGCGTATATATGCAATACATAACTCGAGTACCTAAATAAACTCGAGAAAGGAAGTTTGAATGAAATTAAAGGTCATCTTTTCCTTAAACATTTCCTAGATATATTCATATTCATATCCTATTTGATTTTATATACGCAATGATAATTTTTGTTTCATTCAATTACTATTTATTTTTTTTTCTTTGTTAAAGCAATTATTAAAAAAGTGATGTACGGTATGAAGTACGGTATGAAGTACGGTATGAAGTACGGTATGAAGTACGGTATGAAGAAAATAGTAATACATTAAAAAGAAACTTGTTAATCAAAATAAATTGACAAATTTATGCTTTTATTTATTCCAACCTTATTTTCAAACATACGGAGTAGAAGAAATGATGCGTATTATTTTTAAGCTTTAATATAAATTTAATTGATTCATCAAATATTACTCTTTTTTTTTTTTTTTCCTCGGTAAAATCCTATACAGTAATGCAGAATTGTTTCTTTTCACATGATTTTGCAAGCTTTTTTTACTAATTTCTCACCATTGTTTCTTTTGATGGTCGAATGTGTAACTATAACTTAAACCTGTAATAATTTAGTAATAATTCTACATTTTTATAATTCATATCATTTGTCAATTTTGTTAGCCCATCATTTTCTGTATTTTCTATATTTTCTGTATTTTTTTGTATTTTTTGTATTTTTTTTCTGTCATGTGATTAGATGACTTTTATTATTACCGGTAGATCGTGCTATTGATGCATAGATGTATTGATGTAGTATTGATGTAGTATTGATGTATTGCTATATTGCTGTATTGTATATCTGAAGAATATAGATAACAGATAATCTAAAATACATAAAAACAAATACTCAATGAGAAACTATGTATATTTTAATATTTTAATAAATACTAATATCTCAATAAATACTTTCAAAATCTCGATACATACATACAGTAGTATCAGATATGCCGGTCATCTTTCCGAAATTTCAGTAACTCCGATAGTTTCCGATAATGTATACATATCAGATATGTGATAATAAAAACATATATATACAGATATATACAGATATATATATATCTGATATATACACACAGATATATAAAAAGATATGTATATACAGATATATATATACACAGATATATATACGCAGATATATATACAGATATATATACAGATATATATACACAGATAGATATATATATATACAGATATATATACACAGATATATATACACAGATATATATACACAGATGTATATACAGATATATATGAATAAACACGTATTACGAAAAAGCACACGGAAAGTACACGTTATTCATGTATGTACATCATGCGAGGAGATTTTTAACGAAATACGTACACAAAGTGTCTTCTCATTTTCATAATTAGGTAACAATAATAACAATTGTAAATAATTAGTGATATTTTAAAAAAAAAAATGTTTAATTTTCAAATTCGGATGTTCTTTATAAAGTTTAATATTTTTTTTGTAATGCTCACGTTGGTATTTACGTACGTACGTACTGTGCTGTACGTACGTTAAGTACATTCCCCGATCCTGTTGGTCACGCTTAAAAAAATTGCGTCAATTTTCACAATCAAATGTGGCTGTCATTTTGCGTGCTGTACCTTTCTTGGCTTTTTGCAGATCATATGAATTAAATAAGTTATATGATTATGTATATATACACATATACATATATATATATTTCAGTATTTATATATATCATATTATATATATACATCATATTATATATCATTATTTTGTTTTCTTATTATCTCTTTAATCAATTATCAATTTTATCAATTTATCAATTTATCAATTTATTACAGTATATTTATATTTATGTCTTACAAAAAACAAAAAAAATTTTTTTATGTATCGTTATGATTATAATAATGATTATTATGAAAATAAAAAAAGTTATCCTGAAACGAAATACCATATGTGTATTATACAACTACTTCTAATTTTGTAAAAGATTTACATTTATGAACATGATCATATTGTTGATTTATCCTCGTCTCTCACGGACTCTCACGACCCAACATCTCCCAACAAACATCCAACATCTACGCCACTCACGTAACGGTCACATAAAAAAATACAAAGAACATCTTTTTCCTGCATGTTATACATGTGTTATATAATTCGATAATTCTGTCTGTAATTTGGTTATTAACATTCACGTATTAGGAGGTGTTACTTTTGTATCCCAAATAATATGTGTTGTTAATTTTTTGTCAACATTTTACTTTTCAAGGGATTCTTTTATTTTTTTTATAGTTTGAATTTTTTTTTTCAATTCTTTTTATTTTTTTT
>QKWP01000171.1:283957-296644 GCA_003550325.1 Gigaspora rosea | reverse complement strand
TTTTTTTTTTTTTTTTTTTTTTTTTTTTTTTTTTTTTTTTTTTTTTTTTTTTTTTTTTTTTTTTTTTTTTTTTTTTTTTTTTTTATTTTTAGACTTGGGCAATACCATTACCATTACCGGTTTTTTATAAGGAGGTATGCATGATCATGCGAATGTGATTACGTGTTCATTTAAAGAAAAAAAACTTTGTATGCGATCACTACTATTTTAGTGTACTCACATATACGCCGCTATTTTCCAAATCGAAATTATTAAGGATGTGTTATGACGAATTCGGCGGTGGTTTGTTATGCTTGAATGATGTTATTAATTACGGAATTTTCAATGATTATTTATTCATTTTGTGTTCATATAATATTATAAAGATTTTTTTATCTTGGTTTTTTTTTTTTTTCTTGAATCTTTTTTTTTTTATAATAATTTATAATATCAGATATACTTAATTAATTTGAGGTCATTTGATTTTGAATTCGAAGGAAAGGATTCTTTTGCATATATTTTTCTAACGCCAACATCATGAATTTCGTAAAAGACGCGTATCTTGTAGAAAATGATTATTAAAAAAATCGAATGATCAATATTTGTAATCATTATGAATAGCACAAATTTAGGTTTCCGCCTGATGGTCATTATGGTCATCATGGTCATCATGGTCATCATGGTCATCATGGTCATTACGGTTGATAATATTACTTTATCGGTGATAACGAGGTCCCTGATGTAATTCATATGTTTAAAGTTTTTTAATAAATTTTTTAAAATTGGTTAAAAAAAAAACTTTTTTTTTTTATTAATGTTTATTTTTAATGTTTATTTTAAAGTTAATGTGTTTGTTTTAAAGTTAAGGTTTATTGTCTGATTTATTAATTTTTCTAATCCATTTTAATTCATCAACTAATTTTATTAATTATTTTAATTCACCCAATTCATCTAAATGCTGTTTAATGTGAAATATATAATCTTTTTTAAAGATAGTCTTAAAATATAATCTTAAAATATAGTCAAAAATATTGTACAATTATTATTGTAAATACAAAAATACAAAAAAAATACAATTATTTTCAAACTAAATAAATTTATAAAATTTTAATAATTTATTGTACGTATATAATATAGTCTATTATGATATCTATTATGAAAAAAAATTTATTTATATCGGAGAATATAATAATTTTAGATGCAAATTAATCTTTTTTTGATACGAGCTTTATTTGCTAGTGTAACGATACATAAACAATAAATTCGGATCTGGATGTACCCTATAATATGGGTTACTAACATTTATTTAGTAACATATGTATGATTTATTATTTGTTCTATTAGAAATAACGTGCATGAAGTCTGTAGGTGAGAATGTACATACGTAAGGATAAATGTTAGTTTGGGATTGATTTTTGAATAGATAGAATAGATAGACGAATTGATTGTTCAAAAAAAGGGAAAAAAAGTAATTACATCAATTAACGAATTCGGAGCGAACGAATTCGGAGTTTTTTTTTTTTTTACATAAATTCGGTGCATTAGTGAATTCTCGGATGTCGCGAATTAAAAAAGAATAACAAAAAGAGTAGTGATGTGGCTAAGGATTTTGTCATAATTTGCTCTTCATGTTTCTCATCATGTTTCTCATGTTTCTCAATGTTTCTCAATGTTTCAATAATTGGAAAAACTCGTCCATTTTTATCATTAAAAAATGCATAGTGGCACTTTTGAAACCTCGAAATAATTATTTACTTCATTTTTTTTGTGGTTATGAAAGGAAAAAAAAAAAGATTTCAAAGATAATAAACAATAATAACAGCAACAATAATATCAATAACATTGAGAATCAAAATTGAGACTTCAAATTGAAACAAAATCGTTCAATAAAATTTACAGTTACAATTGTGACTCGTAATTGTTTCCCCCGAGTGATAAAGATCAAATTAAGTGTTAGTCCCTTATCAGTTATATAATGGTGAATATAATAGTGACTATTAACATATTATAACATATTATAACATATTATAACTGATTAATATACTGTATAAAAAAGATCGGCATTTTAATCATTATTATAATAATATTAATCATTATTATTATTAATAATTTAGTGATTAAATTTGATATTTATTTCTAAATGATGTATGTATTAATCATTTTTATCATTTTTACCGATTATCTGATACAGTAATAAAAATTTTATTGACCACAAAATCTGCGATGCGAGAAAATATTGCATTGTTGTTTACTTTTTTATAACCTATAACAATTGATACCCGAAAAAAATAATAATAATAATAATATCTGATATGATGATTGTTCATTGAGTAATAAAGTAATCGTCAAAGTAAATACAAGTTGATGATAAATTAATGGCGTTAGTGTGATTTTATATTTCAATAAAACGCGTATTTTTACTTTTATTTATTTTATTTTATTTTTTTATTTTATTTTTTTATTTTATTTTTTTATTTTTATGATGATTATTATTTATTATTATCGCGAAATTCTTTTAAAATCATAAATTACTTTTGTGATCATAAAAAAGTCGTGACTTTAAGACAACGATGAGAAAATAGAAAATATAATTTTTTAAAGAATACATAATATATTTTATATATACAGTAATAATTTTTATATACAGTAATTATTTAACAAAAAAAAAAAAAAAAAAAAAAAAAGATTTTCATATAGCATATCATCACAATTATTAGGAATTTCGGGAACTATGTCGGTCAATTATAATCGGTGTCACACATAAATGAAAATTACGGAAGGTTTCCTTATTTCGAATTACCCGTGCCATTGGGAGATTCTGGTACCCCGTTGGGAAGATGATTTTTATAAAAATTGTAAAGAACAATTACGAAGCTTTTATTAAATGATTGGTTTACTTTTTATAATCAAATTATCATATAGATACAATAAATATAATTAAAAGAACTTATAATAAAACGAGAAATAAATGTAAATAAAATAAAATAAAAATAAAAATAAAATTATATTATATTATATTAATCTGTAATGTAAAAACAAAAAAAAAAAAACTTTATTATACGTATTTCAATACAATATCAATATTTTTGATTTCTTCGTTCAACAAAAGAGTTTTATTAAAAGTAAATAATGAATAGACATGTGTTAAAAAAAATTTCCGCTTTTGCCTTGTTAACTTGTTAGGTAGGTAAATATAAAATTTATTGAGAAAAAAAAAATTTTTTAAACCATTCCTGATATTGAAAAAAAGGGGAAATATTAAACTAAACTATTTTCGTCATAACAATATTATGTTAAAAAATAGGTTAGTGAGAAAATTAAGAACGTTTCCTCACATGTGTCGCAGGGGCCACATCTTCGGGTTTGACATTATCTTGACAATTAATCGGAACTAACTAATAATTACTTAAAAAAAAAAAAAATTTTTGTATTAGATATGGAATAATGGCCGATTGGATAAATTTATCGGAAATGATCGTAACATTTTACCAATTTTAATTTTTTTTCAAAAAGTGGTCCCCGGCATGCAACTTTGTTATGAAATAAATCTTGATATTACCGAAGATCATATCACTTATACTGTACATTACAGTATTATCACCATGAAACAAACAAAAAAAAGTGTGACAGTAAAAAATACCAGTAATTGTACTGTAGTAATTGTTGATAAGGTTAAAAAAATATTGTAATATTTTTAAGAAAAAAACTTAAAATAGATAGATATATATATATATCTATAACAATAAAAATAATAAAAAAACATTACATTGTAATGTTAATGTAATCGTAATAAAATAAAATTAATAAAATTGTATTTGAGTAAAAAAAAAAAATTTATTTATATAATTATGTCAATGATTAGATACCACAAAATAATCAACACGCGAAATTTCTTGTTTGTTATGTATTTATAGATAGGCGTGTGTTTATCCACTACGTCTGTATATGAATGTATATGAATGTAATATGAATGTAATATGAATAAATATATGAATAAATATATGAATAAATATATGAATAAATATATGAATAAATATATGATGAATTATACATATGAATAAATTATAATAAATTATAATAAATTATAATAAATTATAATAAATTATAATAAATTATAATAAATTATAATAAATTATAATAAATTATAATAAATTATATTATTTATATATGAATCTATTATTTAAATATGTAAATACAATATATATAATAAATATAATAAATATATATGAATATATATGAATATATATATCTGAATAATATATACAGATTACGTACGTATCACAAATCTTCGTTTGTAAAACGTACGAACGTTCTGACGACTACTTTTTGAGATACATTACTTCACTGATTACATTACTTCACTGATTACATTACTTCACTGATCACTAAATGATAAGCATTATTATATCATCTCAAGATCTCTGTGTTTTCTGTGTTTCCAGATCATAAACAGACTATGCCAAAATTTCTCAATAATTTCATTTTATTATTATTATTATACTTTTCTCTTTAATTAATCGAATTATTAGCATATACTATGAAATTGTGATAAATCTTATGTTGTGTGATATTGATGTGATATTAAAATTATTAAACTGCATTGAATATATCATTATATGCTTTTTTCGTTAAAAAATATATGCAGTCATTATTCACATTTTAACATTTTCACATTATTCACATTATTCACACATTATTCACACATTATTCACATTATTCACATACTGTATTCACATTATAATTAACATACGTACCACGTTCTCCGTAAATGCTTTTTATCCAAGAAAATATTTTTATATCCATTAAAGTTTGCTTTTTCATTTAAATAATTTATTTAAATGATTTATTTGAATAATTTTAAATAATTTTGTTTACATGATGACATTTTTGTTTTAAAACAATTAAATCACGAGCTCTGAATTTTTGTGAAATAATAAACAGGCAGGCATGAGATTAACTTTAGTTCATTTTTTTTCCTTTTGAAGAAAAGCCACATTTAAATACAATTTAAATACAATTTAAATAATAGTGCACCGACCAATTACTACATGTTAATCTTGCACGTGTTTGTTTGCGGTTTTGAATTATAAGGAAATTATTATGTAATGATTATTCTGTAATATCTGTAATATCTGCAAGTTATGCAGGTTAAGTACTCTAAAAAAAAAAAAAAATTCATAGGTAACTTGTTGTTCATGGATACGTAATAAATTTTCATCAAAAAAAAACATCTTTAATATCTCTTTTATAAATATAATTTATGTAATTTATATATCATTTATATCATTTATAAATTTATATATAATTTTATTTATAAATTTTATCTAATTTATCTATTTATCTAATTTAATAAATTTTTAAATTTTTATATAATTTATACTGTATAATGCAAGTATAAATCAACAAATCTTTATATCATTAATCGATCGATCTTCGTTGTGAAACTATTATTGATAAAAATGTTTAGATTAAAAACTTTATTTTTAATGGTTTTTTTTTTTAAATAAAACTGTAATATATCTGTAATATCTGTTTTAAAATAGCCTTGTTGGTTAATGCAAATAGTCTTGTCTATTAATGCAATTGACTGGTTATTGAACTATTAATTTAATGTATGTACAAACTATCAAGACAATTGGCTATAAAAATTCGCGTTTAATCACAATGTTTCTGCGCCATATCTGATATGTGATAAAATCAATATCAGAATATCAGGATATCAGATTGTTTATTTGTTACGTATATACCGGTACATACGTAAGTATTGACGTACGTTCGTATTTAAAAAAAAAAAATTTTTAATTGATTTTTACACTGTTTATTGCACTATTGCACTGTTTATATTACACTGAAAGTTTTTTTAACAATGCATACATGATAATAATTGATATGCTAGCATTTATCAACTGATAAAATGCGTATGGGCTGATGAACGGTAAATCGCGTTCGATAAATTGATTAACGTTAATGATATATTTGATATATGCATTTGATCTGTCATTACAATACAGAGCAAAGCCACAAAAATTCATGATAATAGGATGACAAGATATGATTGTAGTTAAAAATAGCCCTCAAAAATATCGGAGATTACGTAATACCCAAAATATCTATAATATCTATAATATCCATAGTAAATGCTTCAATATTATGCTCGGAAATCGAAATGCATTGAATAAAGGGGTTTCTTCACCCAATTCGTCTGTTATTTTTTCACGATATCAGAAATCAGAAGGGCTGAATCATACAAGTTTCTAATCACATTACAATTCTGTAGTTTCATTTGGTATCTCATTGAAACAAGCATTGAGACAAATTCGATGATTACTAAACATACGAAAAAAAAAAAATTACGGTCGACCAAAAACTGATCAATTCAGGTTTTTTTTTCAATTAAAAAAAATTTTTTTTCAAACTTGAATTTGATGTTTTAATAATAATAATAATTAAACAATAAATTTTATTTTTAATTATCACTTTTTATCATCATCTCATGTCGTGATTGTCATATAATGTATGTTTCAGTTACTCCGACCAAAATTTTTTACAAAAAAATTTACTGGATGGAAAATTTCTAATTAAATCTTGGTAATCAATAATCTCACAAATTTTTTGTACTACTTGATAATTTGGTTTCTGATTAATCAACTGAATATATAAAAAATAAAAAAAAAATAAAAAAAAAAAATTCTGAATTTCTTATTGCAGCCGCATACGTAAATAAGTGTGAAATTTTGGTAAAAATGTAATACAATCAAATTTGAGATTTGAAAAATAAAAAAAAAACCAGATGACAGTTTATTAACGTATAAACCACTTTTTTTACTTATACCCGTGGAGTTACCCTGATTCATTTTTCCCCAAAGATGTATTAGTCTTATGCATGAGCTATGTAAAATTTGTTCATCGCCTGATGACATGATGTTTATTTTTTTTATAAAAAAAAAAAGAAAGTTGTACTACATATCTCTATTAATATACGCAAATTCCAAGAGTACACAACATTAATCATCACCAATTTTGATAAATCAAAATAAATAAAATGAATAAGTGAAAAAAAATAAATAAATAAAATGCATATTTTTTTCAAGGCATTTTTGTGTTTCTGCATAACATTTCTCCCAGACCAGAAAAAACTCCGAACCCCCTTAATGGTGTAGCACAGAACACAGATACACAGATCATGCACAAAATTATGAGCGCTTGAGATTTGAAAAAAAAAATACAGAAATACAAGGGAAAACAAAATGCAAGATTAAATCACGGTAACACAATACTATATATTCTTATTAAATATTTTGTTATAAAGAATGATAATTTCGAATGTGTAGTTCGAATGTTTATATGAACCGTAAGCCTGTTCAAAACAGTTCGTATTTCTGTATTTAATGGGGTATATGTGCGACACGGAGGAATATGAAAATTTGTTCATCGTTTATATGATACCTATAGATATTGAGATAACTGACTGATATAACTGATATAAATAACTAACTGATATAATTGAGATATACTGTAGTAAGATATAGTAAGATATAGTAAGATATAGTAAGATAATTGAGATAATGAGATGTAGGAAGATACTGTATAATGAGATACAATGAGATATAATGAAATAATGAGATATAATGAAATAATGAGATATCATAATGAGATATAATGAGATATAATAATGAGATATAATGAGATATAATAATGAGATATAATGAGATATAATAATGAGATAATGAGATAAGTATACAAAAAATACACAATTCATAAACAGTATGCGGTTCCGTGGATTTATATTGAAATGTTTCTGTTGAGAATTTACTAAATTGTGGAATGGTATTATTTTAGTATTATTAAATTTATTAAATTTATTAAATTTATTAAATTTATTAAATATGATTTAAATGATTAAATATTATTATTAATTAAAATTAAATGATAATTCATCACAGTTATTACTGTATATCCATTCACGCAGCTAACAGGTTATTATCATGTTCCGATACATCGAATACTAACAAATTTTGAATTTGTGAAATTTGTGAAATTGTATGAAATAAAATATAAACCAACAAATATATGACATTATATAACACGCATATATCTTGTTTCAAGGCCATGTCGAACTATTTTCGATTATTTTCGATTATTTTCGATTATTTTCTATTATTTTTGATTATTTTCGATTTATTTAATTTAATAATAATAATTGATTTTCTTTTACGGTTTCATTCATGTATATAAAATTTCATTTATATATAAAATCCCATTCATAAGATTAAAAACCATTGGAGTTTATTAAATATATAGAATACACAAAATACGTAACCCCTTTAGAATGATGTAATAACTGAAATGTTTTTTTCACAAACATTGGTCATAAATGAATATTGAATGCTTGGAATTTATCAGAATTCTATTTTTGGGTGCATTATTAAATAAAGATGCTGCCAAGGGTCAAATAGAATTTTTTATTTTTTTTTACTGTTTTAAAAAGAAGATTCTTATTCTTATTACCAAATTCTCGGTTCATTCTGAAATACAATTCAATTTTTTTTACAATTTACAATTTATAGATTGATTGATGAATCATATTACACCACCGTTTCCAAATTAAGTTGTATGAAGCAAAAACCACGGATGTTTACCTAGTACCGAAAGTTGCCGTTAACAAAGAAAAACTTCAAAAATTAATGACAAAGAAAAATTGTTTAAAAATAAGTTAAAAGAGTACAAAAGATCGCTCGGTAAAAGATGATTAAAAAAAAAATTCCATCAAAAAAGTAAAACTTGAGATTTAAAAAAATTAATTAACAATGTATGACTGAATAAAAATATGCTTTTACTCTGTGGTACATTTATTAATCAATATTTAAATGTGATATTAAATGTATATATCAATTTTTAACAGTAATACCAATTTAAGCGTACACCAATACCTATTTAATATTACATTATCTGTTTGCAAAACCATTGATCACTTACATTCGGTA
The DNA here is from genome assembly GCA_003550325.1 of Gigaspora rosea. Classification (NCBI taxonomy): domain Eukaryota; kingdom Fungi; phylum Glomeromycota; class Glomeromycetes; order Diversisporales; family Gigasporaceae; genus Gigaspora; species Gigaspora rosea. The sequence continues at coordinate 287,681 of QKWP01000171.1, read as the reverse complement.
CAGACTTTTTGTCATCGGGCATCGGTGGAATATTTTTTTTTTCTATATTTATTATTACAGTATTATTGTTTTTTTTTTTTTTCTTTTTTCTTTTTGATTGTCGTACATTTTTTTTTTTTGTTAAATGTGTGAATGTGTGTAATATACACATTTTTTTATCATAATAAAATTCGCGTTTCTCGTACATATGTCTGTACGTTTGTACATGTGAGAAATTTATTATCAGAGAGATACAAGTGATATTTGAATATAAATATATAAATATAAATATTATATATATATATATATGTATGTATTATATATATATATATTTTTGAGTAAATCTAATCATTTCGATCTATTACATTTTCGTTTAAAGAGAAAATTAGAAATCAAAGTTTATTGATAGACAGTTTTATTTACATTCGAATATCATCTCTGTTCATCAATATATTAACCATAAGGAGATTTAAAGGTGTCTAATTCACCACTAAACCTTGTTTTTTGCGATTTTACCTGAATTTTGCTAGAATGTACAGTACCATGTGGCTGAAGATCCTATTATTATGTCGATATGTAAAGAAAAAACTATCATTTTAACCTTATTGCAAATTAATGTTAAAATGAATTAGCATAATTAACACAATTAACACAATTAACATTTAAATGTTATGATAACAGTTAATGAATTTAAAAAAAAAAAACATTAACACTAATAAAAACTAATAAATAAAACTAAAGAAACAAATAAAGCTAATAACTATAATGATACTACTATGATACTATGATACTATAATACTATGATACTACGTAACAATACTACTGTACTAATAATACTACCTAATAATTTACATTAATAATTCATAAATAATTCTTATTAATATATATTAACGCTAATAGGTCATCATAATTTTTTTTAAACTTCTTAATATTTTATGTTGTGATAGTGTTGTGATGATCGATAACAAATCCACAAATTACGGGACTCTATGCTAGGCCAAAACAAGGTGACATCATTATTTCACAAGTTGTGCTTTCATAATCAAAGGCAGATCGTAACATTTGATAAAAAAAAACAACATACTATAATTAAGGGAAGAAACTATGGCATGTTTTTTACCCATCAACGATTAATGTCATAATGACCATCAGACATTTCCAAAAAAAAAAAAAAAAAGAAAAAATTCGCCATACCGATACCGATATCAGAATACCAGATACTGACTGACATACTGATATACGTACGTTCTACAGTATTATCAGTTATAGTATTATAGTATTATAGTATTATAGTATTATAGTATCTATAGTATCTATAGTATCATAGTATCATATAGTACGTATTATAGTATTACAATGTATTACAGTATTACAAGTATTACAGTATTAACATCTGTATACATATATATATATATATATATATTATTATTATTATTATTATTATTATTATTATTATTTTATCGTTATTTCGTTTGTATACGTTAAAATTTAATTATGATTATTTATTTATTTATTTATTGGGCCAAGGAGCAATTAATGTATTACTAGCATTTATTCATTTTAGTATAGGAAACGTCAAAAACGTTCAAGAATATTATCATGATTTTTTATTCGTTATATTAGTGAAATGACAAACATAAATGAAAAAAATAAAAATCTCTAATGGATATAAAATAGGTTTCCATATTTAATTTTTTTTAAAGCTTACAAAGGAATCCTGATTTTGAACAATCCATCGGATTCTCCGCAAAATTTCAAATTAAAAACCAATAAAAAATAAATTGAAATTATGTATGCGCGTGTGTTTTTTTTTACTTATACGTTTACAGTATATTTTAATATTCCGGCATTTAAAAAATTTGTGAAAGTATTGATAATAAATGCGTTGCACACCATATTTATGCTTGGAGTTATTTTCGTATTATCGTATTATAGTGTTACAAATTAAACTTTAACAAAACCACGAACATAACAAAACTCGACCTAAAAGTTTTGAATTTTTTTTTTTTACATGAATGCTATCGCATATTCACATGCACATTAAACGAAAAAAAAAATTACATCGGTGCTACGCAACCAAATTATATTTATATCTGAATCAGGGTTTATTGTTTCATATCACTTGTGAATCACACGAATGACAAATATTATGTTATATTAATAATTTCTTCTTTTATACAATTTATAGATTATACGTATAGATTATAGAATGTGAACTTTTTTATATGAGAACTTTTATATCTGAATATATCTGAATATATCTGAATATATCTGAATATATCTGATATATCTGATATGGAGGATGTAATTCAAAAGATAAACACAACTTTTTGACTTTACTTTTTATTTATTTTTTTACTTTACCATACTTTACCATATTTTACCATACTTTACTTTTTACTTTACCTTACTTTACTTTTTGCTTTACCTTACTTTACTTTAATCGGCAAGACTTTAAAAAAAAGTCTTTGGCCAATGCGTCATGTCAGAAAAATAAAGGTTAAAATGTTTTAATAAAACTGATGTATATAAACTGAAGTATAAAGTTTATCAACATGATGAATAATATACCGTGCGAATGTATTAATGTTGATCCACGGTTATTTTTCACCATGACGTCTCTCTAATTCATAGATAAGCGTCATAATTTTTGGCGTACGTAAAGCCCGGAAATGAAACAAACAGATAAACTAATAATAAAAAAGAAATCAAATATTGTATCAATATTATATCAATATTGTAATAGAATCCTCTTGCCAAAAATAAAAATAACTTCTCATGTTTAAAACAAGTGCGGTAATTATGACGAAAGGGTGTGTGCACACCTGCGGCATTATGTTGACTCAGGTCAAATAATATATATAATTCTTATCACAAAAACGATACAAAATATAAGATTATTTTACTTATCAAGTAATCATAATTATTTATGTGATAAATATTGTGTGATAAATTCGGAAAGTGATACCGGTATTTTAATGTTAAATCATATCACATTATATAACATCTTTTGATACATGGGTTCAATCTTCCCAATTTCTTTACACTTATAAGCCGTGATTGGCGATTGACTGTATGCAAGAATGACGAGGGATAACTTATTATATCATTATGACTTACCAAGTTGCTAATTAACATCTTAAAATAGTTTATAGTTGATCTTTTTCTTTTAGTCTTGTAAATTATTGTAATTATTGTAATTATTGTAAATTATTATTGTAAATTATTGTAAATTTATTGTAAATTATTGTAAATTATTTGTAATTATTATACCTTTCACTCAACTCTCACGATATGCTTCATCTGTCTATGCTGTATATATTTAACTAACAAGGTCCCAGACATTAATAACTGATACGTATAATAATATTTAAAAAAAACTCAACTTTAAATCGGCATAGTTGTACATACAAATGTCCCAAATTTTTTTTATTTTATATACTTTTATATATTTGTTTATTAATACATTAAAATACGACGAGTGAAATTTTGTTTTTTAAAGTTTTCAATTATTTTATATATTTTGATATATTTTGATATATTTTGATATATTTTTATATATTTTTATATATTTTTATATATGTAATATATATATTATACGTATATATATATTTATATAGATTTAAAAAAATATATAGTTATAAAAGCTAAAATCTATAAATTTTTATAAAATTTTTAGTTAATTTTAATAAATTTATTTTTACTATAATCAGAAAAGCTAGCTTTATAACTGTTTAAAATTTAA
>QKWP01000171.1:269092-283880 GCA_003550325.1 Gigaspora rosea | reverse complement strand
TTTTTTTTTTTTTTTTTTTTTTTTTTTTTATCCGAATATCTAATAAAGTTACATAAATTATATATATTCAAGAATTCCGATTTTATTTTATAATAATAAAAAGTAGATTAAAAAAAAAAAAAACTCGATTTCATCCCTTCTCTCTTTCGTTTACAATTTAGTCATAAACTGATAAACTGTTCAAAAAATATCTTTTCTTGTTCACCAAAAGAGCAAAAAAAAAACGAAAGTCTTTCTTCTCCTACGAGACTTTCATCAATCCCTTTAGTTCATTCTTTTCAACTACAGTACTATTATTTACTATTATCTATAATTTTGATATAAGGTAATATAAAAAAATGATAAAAGCAATTAATGTATTCGAGCAAATCAGAAAGATCATCAAATTAACTATTTCTTTGCTCCCGTGAATGTACTTGTTCCTCTAAATAAAAGGACGGATTATTTTTATTCAGTTATCACAAGGTTTATCGATCGTAAGTCTCACAATTTACAAATTTCTATAAGTTTAGTTTAGTTTAATTAATTATATATATATATATTATACATATATACATAATAATTAATATATATTACTGAATTTTTACTGTATAAAAATATATACACATATACAAAATATATATATTTATATTTTATTTATTTTAATTTTTATAGTTCTGACATGCATCAAAATATAAAATATACAGACTATAAAGTCTCCTCCTGGTCAGACGGTGACTATATAACCCCCCAAAAAAAAACGAACAGTGTATTTTTATTTTCGATTTTTATTTTTTAAAATTTTTAAAAAAGAAACTCTTTGATAATTCTCATCGATCTTTTAAAAAAAACCTTTTCGTAGTATTTAGGTTTGGCTTTATCGTTCATCGAAGTAACGATTGGCCATTCTTTAAAAGTTGGGAATTAAGGACAAGAAAGAAAAAAAAGCAAAATCGCGTTTTTTTTTTTTTTTCCTTCTTTTATCAGATCACGCAACTGATTCTTGTGTAAATTTATTTATTTTCTTTTAAACCAATTTTACTTTTTTCAAAAAACCAAAAAATTCCAAAAGATTCACACAAACATTTTTTTTTTTTTTAAAAAAAAAATCTTTTTTCTTTATTAACTTATCGCTGAAATTCATTTTCAATGATCGTTTTACAACCATCTCATAACGATATTCACACCAGGGGTCTCGATTTAGCTAGTTCTTCTATCGGAAACTTTTCTGCAATTCCTCCCCAACATATTCCTTCCTCAATGTATCAAACCGCACCTCAATATCAACAACAGTCCTTCGTTTATCCCAATATAGCCTACACTTCTACTCCTTCTCATCATTCAAGATCTCCTTCTACTTCATCATTATCTAGGCATTCACCAGCTGATACTTCGTTCGCTATAGATACTACAAATTATTTATATCAATCATCTGTTAATACTACCAACGCTATGGCTAATCCATCTGACGTGCAAAAAGCTTCTCCTCTTCAACAAAATCATTCTTCTCCAACTATGATGCCTTCTGGATCGGCATCAACTGTTACTTTATCTCCTGATAATACTTCTAATATTCTTCCTCCTTTATCTGAAGTTTTCCCAACTTCTTCTGCTCATCCTTCTCAACAAAATTCTTCTTCTTCTGCTTCTCCAATTCAATCTCAAGTTATTCCACAAGCTCAATCACAACAAAATAATACAAATATGCCTATGACTTCAGCTGCTGCTCATTCTGGTTTTTATCAAACTATTCCACAATATTCTGATGTAAACGCTGCTGCGGCTGCTTCTTTTGCTGCTGCTCAACAAGTTACTGATACTGTAACATTTACTGCCGCACCATTAATGTCACAAAGTCAACAACCTCAAATTGCTTCTAATATTCCTGTAGCAGATCCTCGTACATTACCTCGAATTGGTGCAAATTCTTCTGAAATGCAAGCTCTTTCAACAGGAAATCGAAATAATGCATCAATGCTCGCTATTAATACAAATGGTTTAACTGTAGGTGCGACTGATTCTAGTCCAATGAGTGCAGGATCTTCAACAGGTTCACCGATTGTACCAGGTGTTCCAAGTTCTCTTGGTTATCATCATAGTGCAGCAAATGCAGCTCATCATCAAGCTTTACTTAATAGTCATTTTATGGCAGCAGCACAATCTATGAATAATGGAAGTTTAATAGCACCAACAACACAACGTTCACCTAATAATCGTAGAAATATTAGATCAGATGATGGTAGTGACGCGATATCTCAAGCTAATAATGGTGAACGACCTCAAAAAGTATATTCATTTGTTGCCTTACCAGGTATTAATACTAAGAAAAGACCTCGTAGAAGATATGATGAAATTGAACGACATTACGCTTGTAATTATTCTGGATGTACAAAAAGTTATGGTACTCTTAATCATTTGAACGCACATGTACAAATGCAAAAACATGGTCCAAAACGACATCCTTCTGGTAAGTTTATTCTATTTTTATTATCTGCGTGTAATATTATAAAGCATTTAGTTTATCCTTTTTTATACAATTTCTTGATATTCCTTGATATTTCTTGAAAGCATTTAGAATACAACTAAATTCGTTATATATAGATATAATATATAATATATAATAATATTATTAGATTATATTAGATAATATGATAATATACTATAGTTACATATATATTATTATAGATACGTAGATACGTAGATATGTAGATAGATATCATTTTATTATATAGATATTATATATCATATTTATATATATTTTATATATATTTTATATATATTATATATATATTATATATATATTTTTTTATTTATATTTATATTTAATATTTATACATTATTATATATTTGCATATAATTCATATAATAATATATTAATTTGTTTTTTTTTTATTTATTATCTAATAGAATTTAAAGAACTTCGAAAACAGTGGCGACGCCAAAAACGTGAGGAAGAAGAACGTAAAGCTGCCGAAGCTGCTAATACTACCAATGCTAAGAACGTTATGGGTTTAAATATAAATTCCCTTTCTTCGATATGAAAAAAAAATTAAATCTTTGGAACAATTTATCATTCACATTCTTCTTTTTTTTTATTTTTTTTATTTTTTTTTGTCTTTTTTTTCTTTCTTTACGATTATTGAATTCGAATCACAAGCCTTTTTAAGCATTAAGATGGTTAGAAAATGTTATATATAGTACATAGTATATGATGGACAATTTGTTATTTTCAAAAAAAAAAAAAAATTTTTTTCTTTTTTTCTTTTTATAAGGGAGAGTAACGATTTTATTATGGAGGTTGTAATCAAGAGCCATTGAGAGTATGAATTCATCATAAACCAGTGTTTCAACTATCCATAATAAATAAATAAACAAAAAATTCTTACTTTTTTTTTCTTGTATTATTCGAATTGTTTTAATTAGTGGTTTTTTTTCTTCTTTATATATATTTGTCTTTTTTTAGATATTATGAAGGGACGCGTTTTAGATTATTTGCACATTACTGGTAATCATATGTACAAAACGTAAAATAGCGATAATCACACAAGTTGCAAGATTTTGTAAGTTTTTCTTTTCTCTACGTTGTAAGATTCTTTATTTTATTTTTTTTCCTTTCTTTTTATTCTTTCTTTGTAATTCTTTATCAATTTCATTTTGCTGGTAAAAAAAAAAATCAAAAAAAAAAAATGAAAAAAAAATATTTAACGGCGCGCAATTGATTTGTAAGGTTAGATATTTTTATTCAACCTTAGATTTAGTATTATTTTTTTTCATGTATGTTTCAAATTAGGGGTTAGACTTCTTTTTTTTTTCCTTTAATTGTTTACAAAAATAAATGGTTTCGGGGTTCATTATTTGACTTAATAAAAAAAAAAATCTATATAAAAAAAAACATACTGTAATTACTAACCTGAATAGTTTTATTAATTTGTTTAAAGTTTCGTGAGACATGAATTAGAAATATTTGACACGTTTTTTTTTTATGAATCACGTTTTTTTTTTAAACCGGATATGATGGTTTATTTATTATAATAGAACTTGATCGAACCGCTAAAATCTTAGATCCATATATTTCTGTATTTGTTATACTATAAAAGATATAGGTAAATAACCCCAACAGTTGTTCAAAACTAATCTGATAACCTTAAAAGTTAGTTAAAAAGAAATTTCCTCGTGTTTAATTAAACTATAAAGATTATGTAAAAAAATTTTGTTATATCCAATAAAAATAAGAAAACGTGACCAAATATTTTTTTTTTTTTAATTATTTATCGATTAATAAAATTTTTTTTTTTACCACTAATAAATTTTTTTTTGTGTATTGGTTCTAAAAAGTTCAAATGATTATCAATCATCCCCTGATCACCAACAGTCGGAAAAGTAGAAATAATTTAACCTTTTACGCTATTTTACTTTATTTAGGCCTTTCACAAAAAGTCTTAATTAAAAATAATAATAAAAATTATATAAAATTTTTTTTATCAACATTGTTTAATTCTTAGCCACATGATAAATGATCTATAAAATTGTCAGACCGTAGTAATAGTTAAAATGGTAAAATTAATAAAATTAATAAACAAGTCAAAAAAAAAAGAAAGAAAAAAAAAAGAAAAGAAAAAAAAAGGAACAAATAAATAATTATCTTGCCCACGTGAAATTGACGTCGGAAAAAATCGGAAAACGTTAGGATAACTTGTCACGTGAGTTGTGAGGATTGCTGGAATGATTGCTGTGAGGATCTAAAAGAATGTTAAAAGAACATTCTCAATAATCTAGTAATATAATAATATAGTGATCTATATAGTAATCTCGGCAATCTCAGCCATGTATAAAAAAAAAAAAATAAAAATAAATACGCGTATCTATGTGCATATGATTTCTTGGTATTATCAACGATTTATAATAAATAGAAATACTCAATATTTTGTGTTACTCGGAAATTCCATTAGAGATGCCAACCATTTTATTATTCTATTCGAACTTTCCTTTAATGTACAATATCTATTTTTAGTAGTCAAATTTTTTTGACTGTAATTCGGTTAAAATTGAAATTACAGTACCGATATTCGAACTATTATAAACATAGTTTGGAACTCACTATATAGAGCTATAAATATTCTTTACGTAATGTTAAAAATATAAAAGTTGGAAATCTTTTTATTAATGGTGTGATAACATACAGTAACGTGTTATATGTTATGTGTTATACCGCGAAAATGTGATACCATCTTATCACATGATAATGTTATCTTAAATAATCTTATCAATAATAATCTTAATAATAATAAATAATCTTAATATATAATAATAAATAATCTTAATAAATAATCTTAATAATAAATAATAATCTATAATAATCTTAACAGTTAATATAATCTTTGATATACAGTAATAATAATAATCTTAATAAAATTCCTGCATAACAAATTAATAAACATTATACTGTACAGTACATACGTACAGTACATACGTACAGTACGTAAACGTAACAAATTTTGAAATAGTGTATTTGTTATTTCTATGACGCGACCTTACCTCTTTATTATTGCATTGCTTTTGTTATGTGAGTCACATTGAATGCGTATAAAAAAAAAAAAAAGAGTGTGGATGTGCTGTATTATAACTTAGTAATGCGTACAACATGCGTACAACGTACGTACGTACTTCTAATTATGAAAGATTATGAAAGATTATTTGATATGTATTTTATTTTATTTTATTTTTTTTTCATGTCTTGTTATTACTTATTAGTCGAACCAATGATCAACAAACGGCCAAATATTGGAATACGTACTGGAATACGTACTGGAATATCGGGACATCTTAACCCGCGATCTTCAGTACAACGAACATGCATTAAATATGTTAAATGTGACAGATTCATAAGATTAATAATATTAAATGTATATAAAATCGAAATAGGAAAGTTAACGTTCACTTCCAGGGTCGCGTGTTCAAAGCATATCATTTTGAAGATGAAAAAGGGTTGTTCAATTTTATTTGTTATCTATCTTTATGAATGCATAATGTCAATCTGTTGTTGGCTTTTTCGCTTTAGTAAGTTGTTTCTAATTTTATAATACTGCGTCTTTTTTTTTATGTCTTTTTATGCAATATTTGTTTTGAAAACACCAAGTTTTCGGCAAATCTTCATTATTTCCGGCTTTGCTTATGTCACTTCTGTAACTAATGAAAATCTTTCCTAAAATGTTTCGTATAAATTATATAAACTATACAGGTTTGATGTATGACAATTTGAATAAATCCTACTAAGGCAATCATCGCGAGACCAATTATAGTCAATTCCGCTAATAAAAAAAAAAACGGTTATCAACAATTGAGCGTCATATTTCAAACATTATAATTTAATCCTTTCTTGTATTATTGGACTGTGTAAATTCTAATAAATTTTAATAAATTTTAATAAATTTTAATAAATTTATTAATAAATTTTAATAAATTTTAATAAATTTTAATAAATTTATTAATAAATTTTAATAAATTTTCTTTTAAACAAAGGAAAAAAAATATCCGCAATTTTTGCAACAATAAACTATTTTGAACTTTATAAATTTTAACATTTCTAGATGTAACAATGTTATATGTCCGTTCCTCTCACATGTACTTTCTAACTTTAATTGTAATGTGTGACATGTTTATCAAAACTTCCTTAATTGATTCCATAGTAATTTATGTTTTAAGGGTCCTTCGTCTTTCTAAACGAAATTATATACGTTCAAGATATTCCGCATGCAAAAAATGTAAATTGAATACAATTATCATTTCCTACTTTTTCGCGTCATGATTATTCGGCATGCATATAGAATGAAGCATAATTATTGCATCATACATAGCATACAAATCGAAAGTTTGTTTGTCAAATTTTTTTTTTTTATCGGGGAAACATCCATATGTAGGTACGGTTCTTCAAACTATATAAAGTTATCTCCGGAATATCATATTACATATATTGATCGTGAAAATCTAGAAATTTATATATATCGGATATATTTAATATATTTATATATTAATTTCGTGATTTGATATTTAAAATTATTATGAGTGACAAATTATAATCAAATAATTATCTTTAATATCACTAAAAAAAAAAAAACTACGTGATATTCTAATCTCACGCGTTTTAATAATTTTTATAATAATTGTCACGCAAATTTTTTGAATATGTAAATTATTATGATTGATTATTATGATAAAAGGATTTACGAACAATATTTTAAATTTGGCTTTTGTCTCCGAATTATAATTTTCCTTATGTTGCAAAAAAAAAACGCGGTACGTGATTCAAATGGAAAGTGTATGGCGTTACGTCCCAAATCGTATCATTTTTTTTATTGAGTTATTTAAAAAATTATATGACGTATTGTGCTTTACTTATTAATTGAATTATTATTATATGACCCCTTTTTTAATAAGAATTTTCCAACGCGTACGTTCTTTAATTGGATTACTAATCATTTCTTAAGAATTTTCGTAAGCAATTTTTTTTATATACTGTTTTTAGTTTACTTTTGGCAAAAATTAACGTAATACAGTCATCATTTTTGAATAATATTTATTAACAATTGGAATAATTGATTTTTAACTGGTTTATTATCAGGTATGTAAAAAAAGCGTATAAAAAAAAATAAATTAAATTATTAAATAAAATTATGTACTTACGTATGTACGTACGTGTACCTACGTACCTACGTACAGTACCTACGTACGTACCCTACGTCCCGTACAAAATAATACTAGACACTGTATAAATTAGTGTCCTTGCAATTTAGATTATCACGACCATATACAGGTTTATTTCCATAATCACTTAACTTGTAATTTTAATTTACAGTATATAAAAAGTATAGTAATGTATATTACTTTTATATAGTCGCTTATAATTTATATAATAGAGGTAAATAAAAAAAAATTTTTTTTTGAATTACTGTAATTTAATTATCGTTTGAAGCCGAGAATATTCTTTGAGGACAAAAACCAACTGATGATCCAATGCTTTTAAGCCAATCAGAATCTATAATCTATAACATATGATCTATTGGTCAGGGTGCGATATTAAAATCACTCGATTCTGAATTTATGGTTTACTGGATCACGAGATATTTAAACATAATAAGATTATTGTGCATTAAATCTTGTGTTCAGAATCGAACGATTTTTTATGTTATTCGATTCGTTTTATTAAATCTTACTAAAAACAATCATACATTAATTGAACCTTATTGATGTTTATTATTTAAACAAAATACATATTATCGTTTTTAAATTTCAATTAATTTAATTCTGAAATTCTTTTTCAATATACTATAAGAATTTAAGGACATTTTTTTAAAATTTTTTAAAAAAAATTTTGCTTTTTAGTTTTAATTTGTTAATTGTTTAGATTATATCCTAATTCTAAAATTTAATTGGAATTGTAATACTGTGTATAAAAGTTGTAATAACTAAATATATTTATTTTTTAAGTTATTTTCTTTAAGTATCAGGTTTTTGTTGTTTTAAAAAAATAATTAATCTAAAACTAATTTATATTTAGTATATAACAAATTTATAATTTAGTATATTTTATAGGAAATATTATTATAGTGCTATAGTGCCATGTAGGGTTCGAAGCATGGGTAATGCCTCTGAGGGCATGCCGTGAGTTGAGGCATGCCCCTCATGCCTATAGGCATGCCCTTTTTGTATAGAAAAATATTAAACAATTGCTTTCTATTCTCTAATATTGCTTGACTGTTTACGCTTCTGATTCTTCCAACTATACTAGCCAATCAGATATGACATTTATGTCACATGACTAGGGCATGCCCAAAAGGTATGCTGTGCCTCCATTTGGGTTGTGGCCCAAACCCTTTTTTTAAGTTACGACTTTATTACTTAGTTTGGGATTGGGAATTTGGATTTCTATCTAATTTGGGTTTACCCAAATATATGTCCTATTTTGGTGAATAGTATCAAATTCAAAAACAATCAATTTATTAAATAAATCTGCATACATTTATAATGCTTTGCAAAAAGATGGGATCCATAATTTTTGTGATAATGATCAAGGAAAATTTTAAAATATCTTGATATTCGTTGAAATCTCCTAAAATGTACAATTTTCTGTAATTTACATAACATCATAATCTGCAATGGTCACACATTTTTGCAAATTTCAATAAAAACATAATATTAAACCTTTAAATTATTCAAGTTGATGTAAGTCAACAGATTAAAAGGATGATTAAACAAAAGGTTAATTAATACTAGAAGCAATCCATCTGGTTAGCTTAGAGTCAACCATAAATCATAATTGGGAATACTATATGCTGGTGCTATAGAAGAGTTCATATAAAGTCAGACAAGTAGAATTAATTAACTGAATCTAATTTAGAATTGCATCTTGAATCCTAATAGTACCATTGTTAGTAACAAGTATAAAAAGACATATGTGATAGGCAGACCAAAAATTCATATACATAATTTTTCACCAATAGAAATTTATAGAATTCACGTGAATCCTGCTCTCAAACACATTTTTTATATGTAAAAGTTTGGGATTTTGGCCGTAATATAAGATGCATATCCAAAGTATTTACAAATTAGAAGTACTTTTCCAAAACTAGTAAATACAGTGCAGGACATCTAAAGGCTTCATAAACTTTAAAAGCTAATAATTTTTAATATAAAAACAATATCACAAAAAATAGGCTCTATTTTGTAATTTAGCTAATTTACTACAACTTAGCGGTCTTATCTTTTCAAAAATCATTGTATATTTTTTTTTTTTGAAATTCGGCAGTCATGCCGCAACTTTTATTTTATCAATTATGTAACGCCGGTACAACATGATTACCTACTTTGAGATACAAATACTAAAGTGCGACCCACCCAGGTGTCTTAAAGACCCTTAAATGTGACCTGCTATATCAAACTTTCTCTCATCGGATCTCCTCTTCTCAATAGATTTAGAGTATCCGAATCACCGATTGGAGTTTGCCGCCTGTCATAACCACCTTCTTTCTAACCCTCTTCTCCTAACTTCTCGAGTAGCAGGATTCTACCAGAAAACAAAAAGGTATAAAGAAAATGAAAGGAAAAATAAAATGGGAGAAATCTACACAACCTAAACGAAAAGCCAAAGTAATATAAAATAAAATGAAAAGAAAGAAGAAGAAGGCACAAAGTAAACGGCTATGACAGCACTATTTACATCTGTGCCTGACGATAAAAATTATATAATACTATGCAAGAAAACGCCTTACTTAAGTATTATATGTACAGATTAAAAAAAGAAAAAAGAAAAAATAACTACGCCTAATAGAATGTTCTAGAAAGAAATTTCATTTCGAAGTCTACTCCAAAAAACCTCATGTGACGTTTACTGTTTATCTTAAAAAACCCGATTTCACTTGTGACTTGATTCCGATTTGGGGGTCCGCTAAAGCCTTGTACCCACGTGATCAATCATGCATCTCAATAATCACCTAGTGATTATTGAATGATCAATATATAAATAAAAAATTAATTGGTTATTTTATATTCGATCTCTTTTTTCGTTCGCATTATAGATTGTTTTCTTTTTTGTTAATGTAAAACCAAATATTGTACTGTCATCGTGTACCAAGTTTTTTTTTAATACTACGTTGTACATACGGTTTTTTTTTTAAAGCCAAAGCTTTATCTACGTGCGCTACGTGCGTGCTTTTTTTTTTTTTTTGATTATCTATTTTTTTAAAATTTACCAAAAAATTACACCGTTTTTTTTAAATTTTTTTTTCACGAATTAATGAGTTTAATAAATTTAAATTTAACCCCTGACGAGAAGCATAATATTCTCTTTAATGTTAACCAACCGGTTACAATTCCATTAAGAGAGTTTGATGACGAATGGAGGCCCCTTGTAACCAATATCTGGACTCAATTTAACTACAAAAACCATAACAATGGAAATTCTTGGAAAGTATATACCTGCTGGTTCACCAAGCACAACGAATCAAGTGGTCGAAAAGAAGGAGTACCAATCGAAAAACGTAGGAAGACCAAGGTTCGCCCCAGTAATCAATATTCCGCCAAAATCAAGGTATATCACTTGGTTACTGAACAAGAAGTACGGGTTGAACGGTATTCAAACTCGGCTGATCATGTGCATACTTTGGAAGATAGTGAAAGGCTAAAACGTTCAAAAACTGTTCATGTTTTAGTTGAGCAAGAAGCCGTAAAAAACTAACCTTCTCCGCGATAACTAGCACAATTAAAGAATATGGAAAAGAAAATTTAGGGCTTGGTGAAAGCGTGAGAGAGTTAAAGTGTAAAGAGGTTGCCAATATAAAAAACAAAGTTCGAGGATTTCAGAATGCTCCTTTTATCGGTAATCCACAACTGCCATTGGACATTCAGAAGACGATTTTTTTTTAAAAAACCACGAGTATCAGGTTGAGCACTATAGAGTTTCTCACCAACATATCCAGGGTTTCATTTTTGTCCATAAAAATCAACTAGAAAAGCTTCGACGTTTTGGCTGGCTGACCCTTGTCGATTCCACGCATAAGACGAACAGGTATGATTGGCGCCTGTTTTCGTTGTATATCCGCGATAGTAATAGCTGTTGGAGTATCCGTGCGCATTTTTATGTTAGCAAGGAAGATAGCGCTACTGTTGCTGAAGCGGTAAAAATAGTTAAAAGGTTAGGGTGCCGTTGGGCTCCTCGGTATTTTCTTATTGATCAGAGCCACGTAGAGGCCAACGCAATTGAGATAGCTTTCCCGGGTCTTAAAGGAGGCGAGCAGGAGTGTAGCATTCTCTTTTGTACCATTCATGTTATGCGGACCTGGATGAGTAAGGTGTACGATACAAAAACCAGAAATGAAATGGTTAGGGCAATGCACAAACAGACAAAAATTGGTTGCGATGAGGTTATCAAACAGGCAGTTGATAATTGTCCTGTCCCCACAATTCAAAGGTATATAGTTCGAAATTATGCAAAAAATACCCACCAATGGTTCCTTTGGGCCTGCCAGCACTCCCTGCTCCTTTTGCAAGTAACATCCACCAACCCTCTAGAATCGTATTATAGCGAACTAAAACAAATGACTTCTCCCCATCATAGTTTGATTGGTGCCTGTCATAATATAGTAACACTTAATGCAAAAAAATAGTCAGATGCCGAATATGTGGCTTTTGAATTCCATACAAAACAAATATCGGCATTTGGTGTTGGTCATAAAATTCTTAACGAAATCCATAAATTTCCCTATCCCATTCAAAAGATGGTCATCGACGAAGCTTTGGCTGTTGAAAAAAGACTGGAAAAAGGTAAGAACCTCTAGGCTTAATATCGTTAGAATGTCAGTGCCTGTTCTTTCGTTGCTATTTACTGCCTTGTCGGCATATATTTCATAACCATATTTATGGTTTTAATAAACTATTAACTGTTGATTCTTGGAGAAAATTTCAGCAAATGTTCGAGGATAGTGGATTTGAAATATATGAGCGCCGAGAGTTAGTTGAAATCAACGTACCTGAGAAATCTGAGGCTAAAAAGTCCGCAGAAAATAGGCATACGATTGTAAACAAGTTAATGGAACGAGTTCATAATACATATTGGCAGGTTGAGGAAAAAGGAAACGCCGAGCAAGCAAATTCTTTTATTAGAGAATTGAATTTGCGTGTAGAGTCTGTTTTAACAAACAATTGAGGATAGGAATTTACATAGTAGAAATATTCTACCACTTATTGTAAAGGTTTTAAAAAATAAAAGTTTTTTTTTAAAAAAACTGCGATTTTTTTTTTTAAAAAAAAAAGAATAAATATATAACTTTTAAATGTATTATTTAAATACGATTTATTTTTTTTAATATGAATTTTTTTTTATGATTTTTTAAATACAAATTTTTTTTTAAAAAAAAATAACGATTTTTTTAATGATTTTTTTTTTAAAAAAAATAATGATATTTTTAACAATCTTTTTTTTAAAAAAAAAATAACGATTTTTTTAACGATATTTTTAACGATCTTTTTTTTTAAAGAAAATACTGATTTTTTTAACGATATTTTTAACGATCTTTTTTTTTACCGATTTTTTTACCAAATTTTTTTAAAAAAAAATAATGATTTTTTTAACGATTTTTTTAAAAAAAATAACGATTTATTTTTATTTTTTTTTAATTAGATTTTTTAATACGATTTTCTTATAAATACAATTTTTTATTTATTTATTTTATTTTTTATATCGATATCAGATATATAAAATACGGGTATTAATTATTTTTTTAAAATATGTACATATACAATTTTATCACATTATGATTATTGAGATGCATAATTGATCACGTGGGTACAAGGCTTTAGCGGACCCTCCGATTTGGTAGGCACATTCCCGATTTGGAAGAAGTAAACAATGCCGATCTTTTGGAGGGGATAAACCAAAATGCCCACTTTTTTGAAATTTCGAAAAGACCAAAGGGGCGTAGGGGAGGAGTACCAAACTTAAAGGACTTTGACAGAGTTACGCTATATAGAATAATATATCTAACCAAGCCTCTACTTCTATTTTCATATCCATAGGACTTGACAAAGCTCCAGAGTTTCTTTACTACGTTTTTGCTCGATAGTACCAAAGCACACCAAGGTGCTTCGCGTAAAAGTCTTCATATCTTTTTCATCTTTATTTCAGGAGCAGAACATCCAGTGAGTGGACTTTGTACCTGACAGCAGCTTTAGTGAAGCTTTGTTGCATATAGTTATATTAACTATAGAGTTTTCGTAGGTTAGAGTTTTTAGAAAATTTGGTACGAGGGATCATTAGAAAGAGTTGCGTTTTTGAAAAAATCATTGTATATTATCAGCAAATTTTATATATAGATATATATCGATTACTAACTGGTAAGATATATATCGATACTCATCACCCCTGTCGATTACTATCGATAGTGATAGTTATCGATTTTTATCCGGTTAATACCCTGTCGATTACTATCGATAGTGATAGTAATCGATATATATCCGGTTAATCAATATATCGAATATGATATCAATTAATAATTATTATATTCACATAATCATACTTTTTGCAAATTTTTAAACGTTTTACAGATTTGCACAAGTTTTCGCAATTTTTTAATATAAAATTTTATTTTTTTTATTTATTATTATAATATTTTAAAATATTACATATTTATTATAAATTATTATAAAAAAATGTCAAAAAAAATAAATACAAAAAAACGAAACCAAAAAAAATAAAAAAAATAAACTATTATATTCCTTATATTCACTCATATTTGCTTATATTTGTTCATATTTGCTTATATTTGCTTATATTCGCTACTTCTTGCAAAATTCCAGAAAGTTAGTTCGTTTTCTTGCAAAGTTCCAAAAGAAGTAAGGAATAAATAAAATAAAATAAAATTAAAAAAATAAGTAAAAAAAACAAACAAAAAACAAACCAAAAAAATAACAAAAAAAAACAAAAATGAAAAAAATAAACTTATATTTCGCTCATATTTGCTTGTATTCGATTATATTCGTTTATATTCGTGACTTCCTGCAAAGTGCCAGAGATGTTAGAATTGAAGTGCCGGAAAAGTTAAGTGGTTTTCTTGCAAAGTTCTAAAATAAAAAAAAAAGAAAACAAACAAAAAACAAAAATGTAAGCAAACTAAATAAAAAAATAAACAAAGCCCCAAATCTCCATGTTTTGCAATTCAGAAATCTTCGAAGGTTTTTGCAAAGTGCCAGAATAAAATAAATTAATAAAAATAAAAACAAAACCAAAAAACATGAAACGAAAAAATAAATAAAACAAGAC
>QKWP01000171.1:245291-264497 GCA_003550325.1 Gigaspora rosea | reverse complement strand
TTAAAGATTTGTTAATCGTTATATATTGTTTTAAATAATTCCGATTATAATCGATTTGTAGATATATAACGATTTAATATAGAAAATGATATATATCGATTTAGATATATATCGATTTTTAACCAGTTAATCGATATATATCGTTATTTTTAATCGATATAAAACGATTAACTGTTATATATCGATTAATATCTATATATAAAATTTCTTGTGATTGTTTCAATTAATGAGTTTAAAAGTATCCCTTAAACCGTCCATTTTAGCGGACAAATTTGTCTGCTAAAATCGGTAAAAAAAATTTAATGCAGGTAAAAAAATTTTATGAAAATCTTTCCCCAAATTGGCTTGAACGATTCTTGGAAGCTCTGGTCACATGACGGGCAAGCCAATTTTAGTATTGCACGTGCCTAGTGATGCCACCAAAATTGATTTTTGAAAAAGGCCTATTTCGTTTTCATTAGAGCAAATTAAAATTTTTTATAAGAAAGAACAAATAAAATTTATATAGATATGTTCCTTATAATTTCGTCTATTCAAAAAAAGTATCAAATAATTTCGTCTTTCAAGTAAAATAGGTCAAAAACAATTTCGTCTTCAAATTTTAATTTCAGGTTTTAGAACCGAAATGCTTTCGTCCTCATGTATACACGTGCCATAAAACATAAACAAATATTGTGTTTTTGTTCGACTTGATTTTGTGCTTTCGAAATCGTGAATTATTTTATGCGAACCTAAATTTTCAGATTTTTTAGGCAGATTAGACCCCTACATTCTTAATGAAATTAATAATGTAGCTATTTATTGTAAAATTTTTTATTTAAAATTAAAATTCCAATAGCATCGAATCGAAATTTTAGGGTTATCAGTCGATCGATATTTTACGGGTCGAAATTTAATGTTTTTTGAGTTTTAAATTTTAAAGACTGATATGTGTAATATCAGCTTTAATACTGTCATTAAAATTGATCAATGAACTGATAAATTAAATATTTTAGTACAAAATTAAATTGCGCACTATTAAAATAATTTTTTTTTTTTTTTAAAAAAAAAAAAAAATTTAAATTTATTTAAAATTTTTTTTTCGTTCGCCATTTTTGGTCCATGGGACCGCTTCGCCCACCCGCCCACCCATCAAACCATCATTTTTATTCATCCAATGATTCCTTGTTTTCGAGATGAAAGCCGAGAAAACAATTTCGATTGCTATTGCAACAGAGCGGCACATTACATGACAGGCACCAAACCTTACTTGTGTTTGGCGTTTTGTAATCCATATCCAATTAATTAGTGCTTGCCAGCCAAGCACACCACTGACATGCTTCTCAACGATCTTTCCACACTGCAAGGTGATTTTCTGGTTCCAAATGATGATCCAAAAGTTGGGGTCGTTTAAAGCAGGGTGCAGTCACGTGATATGGTACCAATCAACTTGTTTGTTTTGATCAACCCGGATCAGCCCTACGAAGAAACAAAGAAGAAAAAAAGTGAAAAAATTCAAAAATACTAGAAACGAGTGTCAAAACCTACCTTGGGAAATTAACAAAAAATGTCGGGAAGGCAATTTTACTATAATACCACCCCTAACCCTAACCGCCGACTAACCCTTACCCTAACTTTAATTAAAAAGTCAAAATCATATGACTGCACCCTGCTTTAAACGACCCCCGAAAGTTTAAAATGTTTTGTGATTTTCGGTTGTTTCTCTTTTCCTTTTGAATGGTCGCTTAATTGAACTTTGCCATCGTCATTTGCAAAGTCAATAAGATCCCAAACGAGATCGTTACGAAATTGTTTATGCCCTTGCGTGGATCCTAAAATTCTTGTAATAAGATATGCATTAATAATGGCAGTGTCTAGTAGCCAAAAAAAAAGCGGCATCCAATTTCGGCGTGTAGTTTGTTGGGTGTCATAGTAGGATCACAATTGGTCAGCGACATCTACACCATTTATATGGTGGTTGTAGTCGTCAATTACCTTTGGTATTTTCAATTTTTTTAGAATCGGATCCGAAAACTGCACGTACCTTCGTCGCATTGGTACTTGTTTCTCATGGTCTTCGTCTTTCTCGTTCTATTTCCCACTCTTCGCCCACAAGACCGTGTATTGTTGACAGCATGGTAACTGGTCCATTATCTTGCCAGAAAATTGCTAAAACGCCATCAACTTCAACACTCGAACGAATGTCCCAATCAAATTTAATATCTTTATCGACTTTTAATTTTTTGGGAAATCCGGATGCTATTTTACGGATAGTTCCACAAGCCCCAACTCCCATTTGTCGAAGATGTTGAAAGAGAGGTACATTACTAAAGTAATTATCCATATATACATTGTAGGGGAACCGCAAGTATGGAAGTTGACTAACAAGATGAAGGACCAAAGAACCGGTTTGATTAAGACCGTTCACGTTTGTCACATCATTCGGTAAAACACGTGATGTTGGTAGAAATGTGTAGGTATATCCGGCTTCGCATAGTGAAAAAATCTTAAAGCCCTCGGGGATGGGCTTACTCTTCATTCGGACTGTGTGGACACTTCTTCCAGAGAATCTAATCATCATTTCGTCCACTGAAATGGTTGAACTCGGAATGTAATATTGTTTTGAGGCATCACGAATACTTGAAAGTAGTGGTTCCAATTTTTCGAAGTAATGTTTAAGCGTTGATGAATGGGCAGGGGAGAAACATGCAGAAACCTTTTGATCAACTTGAAGCGCTTCAATGATATTTGTTTTGATACATGGTGGACAGTGAGTTTTGGTCTTCATTCCAATACTGGTCGAGGGATGGAAGCTTAAAAAGTCCCTGGTAAACCACAAGGGCAACCCACACAAAAAGTTCCTTACGGGTCAATTTTTCCCAACGTCTACCAATAGTACCTGCACCTTTCAATAATGCATATGCATTTGTATTTGTAACAATCATATCAAATATGGAAATTGTAAAGAAGAGCAAAAAAAAATCAATCGGTCTGGAAACTTCAACATTTATATGTGATGGTAACCGAACACTTGCACAACATAACGGACTTCGATGAACCAGCGGTTCAAAATTGGAAAGCGGTGGTGGTAGTTTCGGTGCTTGTTTGCGCTTTCTTTTTTGGACACCTTTAGTGTCTGTTGTATCATTATCATTATCTTCGTACTCTGATTCTGGGTCACTTAAAACATTTCTACGGTAAGTCAAAATTGGAACATATTCTTCCTCTTCATCTAAATTTTCAAAACAAGACGACGACGATGACGAACTTGAAGGTAAACTTGATGATGACGACGACGACGAACTTGAAGGTAAACTTGATGAACTTGGCACAACCGATTTTTTTGCTTTTGGGGGCATAGGTTTTTTTTTTCTTTTTTTTTTTTTTGTTTTTTTGGGCAATTTTGTAGCAAGAAAATTTTGGGTAGGCGATTTTTAAAATTGATAAACATTACGACATCTCGCATAAGAGATGTCACGAGACGAGAAATGATTGGTGATATATCAAACTTTAATTTTAGCTTAAGGAAATGGGGGTGAGGCTTAGAAAAATCAGGTGCACATGTACAAAAACCGGGTAAAAAAAATTTTAGCGGACAAATTTGTCTGCTAGACGGTTTAAGGAATAGTATTTCTATATGATGCGTAAAAATTTGGCCAAAAATGGGACAAGTTACATATTTTAGCCTTCTGCTATTGGCTAATTTTAAAATTAATTTTTAAATTAATTTTAAAATATTTTTTGAAAATTAATTATTAGCCAATCAAAATGCAAGAATTCACAAAGACATCAATTTACTATGAAATTTTTTGAAAATGTGACAAATGTTATAATTTCTGCCTTTAGGTGTTCTACACTATACTATTTGGGATTCTACTTAATCTCAAACTAGTGAGTTTGGGTGCAACCCTAGCCTTTATACCTCAAACTCTAGAACTATAGCACTACTTTTATAAAATTGGTTTAATATACAAAATAAATTTAACATTAATAATATAGTTCTATGATACTATTCTGATATATAAACTTTTATAAAAAGTTTATATGCTTAACCCTTGATTTTTTTGCTTATACCCAATTTTTGGCATACTACTCTATTTACACTTGACTTTATTCAATCATTTTATATCAATTCATTTTGTTATTTTGCTTGTAGTTGGTTTTTACCATTTTATCATTACTCTTGTTATTATCTTATACTTGATTTCCTATTAAAATACTCTATTTGCCTTTTTATTTAATCAACCTTTGCTTATTTGCTTTGCTATTTTGCTTATCTTGCTTGTATTTGGTTTTTTGTTGTACTATCCTATTATCTTATATGATTAATTTTTGCCTTGTCTAAATAATAGACAAATTTAATGAAATTACTATAAGTAGTAATGCACTATGTGAATTTGCTGGCACTAGCATATTCACATTAATAACATTTTATATGATTACCAAAACAAAATTAATATTAGTTATATTTTATATAATACTAATCAAACTAGGTATAAAAATGATGATATGATGAACTATGAAGATACTCAATATGAAAATATAATTGAAAATAACAGATTTTAATTAATAAATAAAGATTCTTAAAGTGAAGAATTGTGAATAAATATAGTATTTCGTAGCCGGAACCATGTGATGAATAAAATTAAAAAGTATAGAAAAAGACAAGAATTTAAAATATATTGTTTTACTATATTAAAAAAAATAATAGCTATGGGGGTGTGGCAAGATAGAGAAGCTGTCTAGTTGTCACCACCAAGTAGCAGGTCTAGAGTTCAAATTCCACTGAAGACAAATTGGAAAATAGCTCTGTATTACAGTAACATTTGTTTATCGATTGGTCAGGTATATTATCTGTAAGGGGAGCGCCATTTATCACCTGATTTTTTAGGGTGGGGTCAGAAAATTATCAGGTCCTAATAGTAGATAACTTTTAATTGGCTAAAATTTTTTAAAATTTTTTAAACTTTAATATTAAATAAAATTTGAACCAATGATCCGTTTACTACCAAAATGTTTGTCTCAATGAGACGATTCCAATAAGCTTAAAATCATCAAAATCCAATCACTGGGTCCCAAAATCATTATAAATTTGTATTGCTTTAATTATATTAGTTTTGTATATATTAAAAATTATTATTAAAGTTCTTATAAACTTTAACATTGAATAACTTGTGAACCAGTGATCCGTTTTAGATAATTTTACTACCAGAATGCTCATCTTAGTGAGACGATTCTAATGAACCTAAAATCATTAAATTCTGATCACAGGATCTTACGATCGTTATAGATTTGTGTTATTTTAATATAAAATAGATTAAATCAATTAAAAATAACACAAATCTATAACGATCTTGGGATCCCGTGATCAGAATTTAACGATTTTAGGTTTATTAGAATTGTCTAACTGAGATGAGCATTTTGGTAGTAAAAATATCTAAAACAAATTACTGGTTCACAAGTTATTCAATGTTAAAGTTTATAAGAAATTTAAAAATAATTTTTAATATGGGGGCTCCCATAGCAAAAGGTGACTGTGGGACAATCATGTGATTTTGAGAAAATCATGATTGAAGATCATCACATGATTAATATTTACTATGATAATAGCGATAAAAAATTAAATTTATATACTTTTTTACTAATAAATTTAATCAAATAAAATTATTTTTAGAAAATAGGTGTTGTAAATAAATTATTATAATAAAATCTTAAATTTTGATTGGCTGGCCCAGAGCCCCCTTTTGCTGTGGGACCCCCATATATACAAAACTAATATAATTAAAGCAATACAAATTTATAACGATCTTGGAATCCAGTAATTGAATTTTGACGATTTTAGCCTCTTGGAATCGTCTCATTGAGATGAACATTTTGGTAGTAAAATCATTCAAAACAGAATATTGGTTCAAATTTTATTTAATATTAAAATTTAAAATTTTTTAAAATTTTAAAAAATTTTAGCCAATCAAATTGCAGTATTTATAATCAGGTAGGGAGAAGGGGGTAGCTGCTTAGTAGCAAAATATCAGCTGATAAACGGCCCTCCTAACCTTGGTACTACCATTTTGAATAAGAGCTTTGGCATAGTTGTATAAATACATAGACAAATCCAAGGGACTAGAACAATTGAAACCCACTTGGCAAGTTCCGAGTGGAGAGGTAGCTGGACTTTTGATAGTACCAGAGAAAAAGATCTCAGCGGTGACTGTTCAGAAAATCTGAACAGGCAAGAGTCTATAGCAAAGAGGGCCCACCAACCTGGTTGCTAGAGTCGTACTAGAGGAAAAGGGCATGTATTATAGAAGTATAAACCAAGGAAAGGGAGACCTTAGGCACCTAAAGTCTGGCAGACTGATCCTTCTGGGCCAACTGGATTGGTAGTCTGGAATAACTAGTGAAAAGGATCCAAAGAGTGACTGACCGGGTACTGGGATTTAGTGAACTTCGCAAGAGCTGACAGAACTAATCGGCCAATAAGAAGTAGAAGCATGGAGGCATGTACATATCAAGACCCAACAGAGCTCTGAGCGTACCCATATGGAAGTTTTCGGACGTTAAGAGGATTTGGGACTACCAATACGAGTATATATTAGTATAAGTGCATACAGTAGTAACTGGGTTCTCCCTAGCTTCATAATGGCATCCAACTATATTTGGTACTGAAAATACTTGCGAAACATGCCCAGGAACCTCGCCACTATAGTGGGAAGTACAGTCATTCGCACATTTCCAAATTTGGAACGTTAAATCCTGGGTCCTCAAATTGCTGGAAACCAGCTGGTTGTAGTACCATGCAGGCTTGAGATACTTACCTATGAGGTAGAGGCAGCTGTATGGCTTGAGATACGAACTCCTAAGAAGTACGCCAGTAAGAAACTAGATATACCAATTTGAAAGCAAAAAGCGCCTACCTAGAATCACATACACCAAATTAGAAGTAATGATATTAGGAAATGTGTGTAAAGTGGTGAACATGTGAATACCGACTATTGGTTGGAGAAAAGAAACGTCAAAAAAAACCAGGCTAGCTATATAAATGAGAATATAGTAGGCTTTGGTAGGTTTAGATTGAGTTCATATTATTTCGCTGACAATTACTTCACTGACATAACATTTTACTGACAAATACTCACCGACAAGTTCATTTTACCGACAGTATGTTTCACCGAAGTTCATTTCACCGACAAGTTTTTTTCCAAAAAGCACCCTAACTTTAGCCCTAATTCTACCTAATTCTACTCTGATACTAACAACAATGGCCAGAATTACTTTGTCGGTAAAATAAGCTTCGGTGAAATAAACTGTCGGTAAAATGAACGTGTCGGTGAATAATTGTCGGTGAAATGTTATGTCAGTGAAGTGATTGTCGATTAATTGATTGCCACCTATTTAGATTATAGATAAAATAGTCCAAGTCTCAGTACTTAGTAAATAGTATAAAGATTGTAAACAATATATTGTAACAATTAATATATATCCAATAAAGTCAAGAGGCATGATCTTATCTTTACAAAAAAAAAAAAATTTAAAAAAAATAAAAAAAAAAATAAAAAATATAAATATATCTTTAAAATGGTTTTTAAAAAAATTATAAAGTCAATTAAAAAAGCTTATTTAAGTAAAATATTATAAAATTACTTATAAATTTGTATAGTACAAGACTTAAATAATTTATTTATAGATATTAATTACCAATCCAGATAAGATCGGCACTATAGCTATATTATTACTATATATAAATATATTAGTAAATCTGATTATGACCCTTATGAAAAGTTTTTTTGTACTAAGTAAATATTATTTTTTAATATAAGTAAAGTTGTAAAGCAGTTCTTATGCATCTACTGGTAAAGTTTTATTAAAATTGGACTTGTAGATATGAGTAAAAACATCTTTAAAATTCTTTAAATTATATAAAAATTATATATATATAGGCCAGTTTTAGATTTTGTACTATGTTGTTTATATATTTGTTTTGAATTCTAAATATAAAAATATTGCTGATCTTATCCAGATTAGCAATTAATATATGTGTTATAATAGTTAAAGCCATACAATATTAATTTTTTTCCAGTTTGCATTATATAGAATATGAAAACATGAATTGGTTAGTAGTTTTTTTTAATTAATAAAATAATATTTACATCTAAAGTTATTCAAAGTTTTGCACAACAAGAAATCAAGAAATTGGGTCAAAAATCATATTTTTTCTGTCTATTGGGCAATTACAGAAAATTAAGCTCTCTATTGGGTGATACTAGATAAAAATAGCAAAAAAAATAAATGTTAAAAATTGAACAATTTGCACAATTGGAATCTAAAAAAAAAAAATTAAAAAAATAGTTAGTGGGTAATAACAAACAAAAAAAAAACTTGTATTACCAAAAATTATCCATTCTTATTGGCTGAAGGTAGCCGGTCCTTGAACCAAACTAAACTAAAACTAGTTCATAACCAGTTTAGAAATTTTGGTTTAGTTTATGGTTTGCTACTTGAACCTGGTCTTTTGAAGAAACCAGACCAGGATGAACCATAACATCTTATATTTAATTGATGATCCATGAGTCAACTAAAGAATTTTCCATATTAGGATGTGACAAAGATCACATATGAACAAGACACAAATAGAAATTTTCAGATTATAGTGAAGTCATGAAAATTTCTAAACAAATATAGTATTAAAGTAGTACAAACGATAGAATAATACCAAGAGTTTTCAATTATTAAATTATTAAATATCAATTTTTTTTTGGCAAACTTTACCTTGCGTGATCACGGCATTTACTATGCTAAGCCTTATTAATTAGAATATAGGACAAATCATAGCTAATGAGGTTATTATTTTTTTTTATTTTTTTTTAATTTCACTTATCAAAACCTTAAACTAATAAACAGACTGCGTTATAATAATCCTACTAGATCTAACCTTGATTTGCTAATTTTAACTTCAACTTAATAACAAAACAATCCTTATATTTATATGATTCAAATAACCAACAATATTACCCAATTGTATTTAGAAGATAACAATTTACAGAATTTTTCGCAGGGATTTCTAAATGAAATAACGAATGCGAAGAAGAAGAACTTGTATTATATATTGGACGCGTTGGTTTGATAGAATTAATAGTATGTAGTGGAATGTTGCACTTAAACTGATTCATGTAAAATTGGGTACGTGAATCCTTCTTTTTTGAACTGTTTTTGAATAGAAAGACTATTGAGTTATTATATGTATAGCTTCGGATCCCGGTCAATTCATTCGCAGGAACTCATTCACGGAGATTCACAGTGGAAATATTTTACAAAAAGAATCTTTGGGTAATGCATAAATTGCTGATATTAAACTTTTCTAGAAGTGGTATTTTACCATATAGCACATGAGATTCAAGAGTCAACCGTATACTTGGCAACTGAGACTTCAACCGAACAAAGAGCATGTGTAATCTTTATAATAAAAAAAGGTAAAAATTCTCCAATTTTTAAAACGTTAGAACAATTTCTAATAAAGAAACAGCTAACCGATTTTTACTTTAATGATTAAACCAATCCTACGTCAGTATCTGTTATTAATATGGAATTAGAGTGAAAAAAATGAACATAAGGCATTCATTTATTCTCAAAAACCTGCAAAGATGGGTCTCGCTAGGGAATATTATGAGTTGCAGAATGTGATTGAAACGGAATTAGAATAACAAGGGATTTACTTAAAGCAAAATACAGTCAGGTATTTTTCAAAATTCGTAGATCATTTCTAAAATAGTCTACGAACATCTTCCGAAACGTGATTGGGCGTTTGATAATCTTCCTATAAAAGTATTTCGTCGATCTAATACGTATCTAATACATAATAAAAGTCAAAACTAGCCATTGAAATATATATTTTCAAGCACGTACTTTCAGAATCCCCGGGGATCCCTGAGACTTAATAAGTTAGCTTTTTCACAAATTAAAGTTTAAATTACATAGTTTCGTATATAGATCAACCATGGATTCAAAATCTGAAGCCAAAGATCTGCCCTGCTTTTTTGCTATTTTTGCCCAAGAACACAAAAACAGTGGCTTGTTAAAGTATATTGAGAAATGTAGAGAAGGGAAGTGGCGAAATGCGTCTGCCGCTGCAGCAACAAAAAGAATAACAGAAATGGCTAAGTATTTTTCTGAATTAACGCCATATCTTGATTCTATGGGGAATTATTCTTTATGTGAGGGGCACTATAACCGGGTTGTTGCTAAAAAAAATTTTATTAATCAATTAGAGAAAGGAACTGATTCAATTCTTCCATCTTTAGACGAACCTGAGAAAAAAAAGTTAAAGTTTTCTAACGACGACGATGACCCGCAAGTTCTTGAAAAAACTTTCGTTGATGTTGGCATTCAAGTTGATTTGTGTGAAAAAACCTTCGTTGATTTGTGTGAAAAAACCTTTGTTGATTTTGGTATTCAAGTTGATTTGTGTGAAAAAACCTATGTCGATTTTAAGCAATTATTAAGTGAAAATGAAACATTAAAAAAAAGGCTAAGTGAAAGATTTACTAACCAAGAAGATCGTATTCTTTCTGTAATAGAGATTGCCAAAAAAGAACGGGGTAATTTGTATGAAGACATAATAAGTTTAATGAAAAATCAAGAGCGGTTTTGTTTAGATAGCCTTTTAGAGTATTCTCCTTCCAAATGGCTTGCTGAACGGAATCCGGTCGTCGTAAAGTTTATAGAAACACTTACGTGTAATGAAAAAGACTATAAACTAGAGGGTGAAAAACTTTTCAAGTGTGCGGTAGCCATTGATACTATATATGGATCAAGGCACTCAAAATATGTGTCTGCGATTAATTTGGCCGCTTCGGCAGTTAAGTATTCGTTAGCAAGATCAAGAATGATTATTGATATTGACAACCATTTTATCAGCTCTGGTAGTTATTCTAAGTTTACTAATTGGTTAGAAAGTCTGGCCGTAGGACACCGCCACTTCCTGAAGGTTTTTTATTTTTAGCTTTCGACAATGAGCAAAAGGGCCAAAAAAATTACTTAGACCGTGGACATAATACGGTCATATTCCATACTGTTACGAGTTTTATTGCTTTTAATTATGATCAAAGCAATATTCAGAATACAGATCCTTGGTTATATTCTGAACTTGCCCAAAAACAATATGAGGAGTTATTTTGTTTAACACCAGGTATGAAAGATGAAATTCATGAAGAGCTTACTAACTACCTTTCAATTGTTTTAGATGAACTTCTTCTTGAAAAAAATCAAGAAACAAACGCGATTGATTATCTGGTAGACTCCCAAAGCCAGACAGGATGTATAAAAAAATGTTCTTTTTGCCAAGCCTCCGACATCGATAACAAGAAGCGGGTTTGTCCTAAATGTCATAATAAATTACCTACAATTAATGAAATGAATCAACAAATTAATGAATCATCATCATCATTATCTAATATTAAAAATACTACTAATAAGTCTTTAGTTATTTATTCTCATTCTCATAGGTTTAAAGAATCAAATATTCAAGGTTCGGTTCCTGAGGTTTATACGCCACAAATATTTGTTCCTGATCCACTAGGAATTAATCCCAATTCGATCGCTAATGTTCGAAAAGTTCTTGAGCATATCGGTGAAATATCTGGGATTAAAGACAATAGGCGTAAATGGATTGTAGTTACCTGTGATGGTGTACCATATCATCACATACAGAAAATAAAGAAGGATTTCCCTTGGCTTATATTAATTCCAGGTGCCCTCCACGAGGAAATGAATATGTTAAAGGCATTCGTTGAGTTGAACTGGAATATTGACATGAGAGATTTTGCTCATTGCCAAGGGTATCGAACTGATAATCAACTTCAGTTCTTTAAAAAATGCTCTGATCATCATAAATCATGGGATTCGGTATGTAATATATATAGACATGCAATGGCTTCTGAATTAATGTGGCCATATGTTATTTCTGAAGAAAATCCTTCTGTTGAAGGTTATTTAGAGTGGGCTCAAAATCAAATTGATCCCATATATAGGTTAAAGTATGAACAAATTTTTCTTTATCTGCAAGCAATTATTAACTTTCGTATTGGAGTTCGTTTTAATAGGCCTTCGCTAAGACTTGCCGCTAGAAGAACGTTTGCGCCCATTTGGTCTGCTCGACGACATCCAATTTATCGATTGATTGAGATTTATGATGAAGAGCAAATGTTACGATTGAAGCCTGAAGTTTGTAATTTGATCCAAGAAAGAGTCGTAACTTCACGATCCAAACTTTTGAGTCAGCATCAA
The DNA here is from genome assembly GCA_003550325.1 of Gigaspora rosea. Lineage (NCBI taxonomy): Eukaryota > Fungi > Glomeromycota > Glomeromycetes > Diversisporales > Gigasporaceae > Gigaspora > Gigaspora rosea. Next base: position 252,239 of record QKWP01000171.1, on the reverse strand, counting down.
GGCCATGATGCAATACTTGAAGAAATTAATAAAGTGCTCAAATCATTGATTCCTCCGATACCTTCACAGCGGCATTGGGAAATTGCAGCACGTAATTGTACTAAGTTTTTGAAATTGCGTACTAATCTTTTTAATATTATAGGGTATTCTGAAAGTGAACCCCAAGAGCCTCGTACACGTCCTAGTTTTTCTGCTGAATCAAGTCGCTTTCGGGCTCGAATAAGAAAAACTCAATTCGTAAATCCAAGCGCTGATAACCGTGGTTTTCAAAATATAAGTGGAGAATGGACGCTAAGTGAAGAAATGAAGCGATTTAGTGAAATCGCACATACGAAGAGAATTGAACTTATTAAAGCGAAACTAATTAACAAGACAGCATTAGATATTTGGCATCCAATACCTATAACGTGTGAGGAGGCGGATCTTCAAAAGACTGAAAGTTCTTTAAAAAAATCAGAGATTTTATCTATTATTAACTCTTTAATTCCTTCTTTAGGTGATTCTGATCGTTCGCGTTTCCGGTGCTTGTCGAGTAAATCCCGTAACGAATTAATAAATATTCTTCGAGAGATTAGAAGTGTATTGAACGAAAACATCATTAATATTAGTAATGAGGAATAAATGGGTGGTGTGGTTTTGGTTAAATTTTTTAATTCTGTAATTGTTAAATGTATCATTTTATATTTATAATAAAAAATTAATATTTTAAAAGAATCAACTTTTTTTAAATATTTTTAATAAATTATTTAAAAATTTTTATTACATCTTTATTTTATACATTTTACTCCTGTATTCTTAAATTATATCTTACTATTGATCTAATCTCTTACTATTACAGTATTACTATTGAACCACTAATATATTTAAACATTTCTTAGATAAGACGCGAATTCTATTCAGCTTATATTTAATTCAACACGCTTATATACAGATACGAAAAAATTAAAAAATGTACAATTGTAGTGAGACTGCTACAAAGAATTATATATAGAAATTATATATAGAACAGTGAAATCATTCGCCTTTTGCTAATTCATTCACTCCGATACTACAATAAAAACCTGATTCGAATTGAAGCCTAATTAATAAACGAAGAAACGGTTTTAGACGAAGAGACTTATTCTTGAGCAATCCATACCTATTATGTGAATTGCACTGTTGAAATTTTTTTTATTTAAAAAAAAAAAAAGAAAATGTATTGTTGAGTGCTGCATACGATACCTCTGGTCTTTTCAAAGGTATCAAGGTCTGTACGGCGTTGCATACAATACCTCCAGTCTCTTTCAAAAATCCAACACTTCGTATAACATTGCATACAATACCTCCGGGTCTCAGAAGATTTCCATTTTCCTATTTAAATTAAAAAATTTTACTGCAATACATTTTTCTAAATTATATAATTCTGCATAGTCAAAATGCTATTTGAAAAATACTACCTATTTGAAACGCGCCATTCCGAAACCTATAAGTATTTAAGCTATTCGCCTCTTATTTAATTTCTTCTTATTCGAGTATTCCCTTTGATTTATTCTGAGGTTACGCGAATTAAGTTTTAAAAAATTAAAATGCGGTTTCGTTCATTAAATACTGAAATACGTATCAGAATATTGACGTAGAACAATCTGGAAAAGAAATCTAGAACAATCCTATTGGTAATCATTACTAAATAAGGTGCGATCGTCGATTACCAAATCCGGTAAAATACCTGACTGAAATACTGGTATCAAAGGTAAATTTTATTTAAACTTAAATTAAGTACTGGTATGTGTATTGTGATGCATTACAATCAAATTACATGAATATAATTAGCACAAACGAATTTATTTAAAGAGCATTTTATAATATTAAGAAGCATTTAGTTCTTGGTTTGTGAACTTTACTACTGACTTCTAATTGATTAATGTTCTTTATAAAACAAATGATTAGTATAAATGAGATAATTTGAATAGCATGATGTAGTAGTAAGCAAGCATTTATATTCTTACTGACTTTAATTTTGAATGGCACAGATCGAAAAAAAGTAGATCAAAAAAATATCAAAAATATCAGGTTCTAATTTCTGTTAATTTTTGGCGCTTATCGTAATAACAACAGAGACATATTAGGTGCTAATAGAATATAATTGTATATATGGATAGAAGTATTTTTTTTTAAAAAAATACTTCTATCTGTATATACAATTCTATTCTATTAAAAGGTTTTAAAGAATTTATTTTGCAAAATAAATAGCATTTATTTTGCAAAATAAACAGCATTTATTTTTTAAAATAAACTATTTACAAATATTTTATTTTCAAATTAAGTTCCGAATGCATTTTATTTATGATTCAAACTATACATAAAGTATACATAACAATCATTATATACATGAGTTACAAATTGTATTCATGAAAGAGAATGCCCAAATAATACTATATCTGATATAAGCGCGAAATCATATTATCTGCGCACATTGTTTCGGGTAACATATTGTAGAAAAATTTCTTTTTTCCTGGTTTGCCTAAATTATAACAATTACCATCTTGATACATTCTGTTAGGATTATACAAGTTTGCCGTTTTTGATAATATGTAAATGACTTGTTTCAACTCCTATTCCATATTCGTAACAACAACTAAGACAATTGATTTCTTCAGCATACCCCATATTAGCAGATTTTTCGAATTGAGTGAATGCTTTATATTTGTCCTTTCTAATGCTAATTCTGTTGTTATAGAATAGGTTTTAGTTAATTTTGGTAAAAATTAGAAAATTAGAACTTAATAAGGAAATTTTGTAATAACTGTATTTAGTAATAGTGATAAGCGAAATTGATGTGCAATGACACTCAATGACGCTTAGCGATGCTTAATGACGCTTAGCGACGCTTAACGATGCTTAGCGACGCTTAACGACGCTTAGCGACACTTAACGACGCTTAGTGACGCTTAATGATGCTTAGCGATGCTTAACAACGCTTAGCAATGCTTAGCTCAATAGATATATAAACCCAACTTATTTCTCTTAGTTTTAGACAGATCCAGACATTGTATTTTACCTTTACCTTTATATTTATTATCCTCCTCTCTTATTATTAATAAACTCTTGGGATTTCTAAGGAACAGACACCTTGGAATAGCCCTCTTGTTAAATTAATAAACTGTTTATTATCTCTTGTTGTTTTATACCGAACTGCCTTAGAGAAGTGTATAGTTTCTTACAGACATAAAGGAAACTATACTTCCCTCTTGCACACCGCTTCACGCCCAAAGTAAGGGATCTCAGGAGCCGTGTGATTGTTACTTTATCGGAATTAAAGAAGGCTTCCGGTACTGTAACATTTGGTGCTTTCTGGCGGAAACCTATTTAAATTATTGGATATTATTAAAGAATTTGGAAATCTTATTATTACCTTGGCAGAAATTTTTTTTGGCTATTACTAACTCTCTTGCTGTTTAATTGCACTCTTGTTATTTTCTTACAACTTACTTGAAATTTCTTTTTGTTGGATATTAACTACTTACTATATTTTGGAGATTAAAATTTTGTTAACAACTTACTACTAACCTTTTATTTTTAAAGATATTTTATTATTCTTTTATTAGTTTCCTTGAGACTTGGGAACTGACTTCTCTATATGAATAGAGCATATGAACTATACTTAGAACAAATTGAAGTACACGAAACAAGTCATCCTTCCTTACTCGCAGTAGACGTTTTACAAGCCTACCATCCTGATTTATCCTGTACCATCTGTTATCCTATTGCTAATTTACACCAACCCTTTCAACGATTTTGGGGAACATATCAAGACAATTATTTTGCTACCCAATATTCACAAAAGACAAACGACTCTTACTGTGTTTTAGTTACTGCTACTGATTATAATACTGCTAGAGCCGCTACTGCTAATAAATGGAGTGCTGAACGGAAACTCCAACTTGCTCCTGTATACCTTAAAGGAGTTGCTCTGGACTGGTACACTGCTTTAAACCCAGTACCCAATGCTTTCAATAATGATGGTGCCCAGGACCAAAGTTTCCAGCATCTTTTTAAGGCACGTTTCTATACTACTAAGCAAAAGGCCCTTTGGCAAAAACAGCTTTTTGATATTAAGCAAGGACCCACAGAGACTCTGGATATGTCACCCGATTTCGTACCTTACAAAAGAAAGTGGACCCGACCGAGGTTTTCCAGATGATTTTGTTAAACAACTTTTTATTCAAGGCTTACGTCCTGAGTATGCAGTTAATGTTCAAGCTGCTATACCTAATACCTTGGACAATGCTATTGAAGTAGCTCTCCGCTAGGAAACTGGAAAATTAATGACTACCCCTACTACCAATACCGACCAAGCTATTCAACAACTTACGGACCAAATTGCTAAGCTTAGTATCAATTTAGCCCAGACACAGACCACACCTACTTCTTCTGTAAATTATGCTGACAACCAAGCTCAAACCCCTCGAATGAAAGAGCCTCCTATCTGTTATTATTGTGGACGCACTGGACATTTTATTCATGATTGTAATAGTAGAAAACAGGACCAACGACAAGGATCCAATTCTTATCGTAATAATAATAATAACAATAACCAGAACAGAAATAACAACCAAAATAGGGACCGAAATGGTCACTCTTCTGACCGATATTCCAATAACAGAGACCGTTCTCGCAGTTGTAATAACTCTCGACCTAGAAGCCAATCTAGGGATAATAATTACAGAAGCCAAAATGATGATAACTATTGCTCTTACCAAAACTCTTCTAATCGATCACCTTCTCCTTATCATCGAAATGTTAATTATCTTATACAAAATCAAACTCAGACACCCTCTCTTACTGCTAGCAAGTGGGAAACACTACTCAATAATCCATCTATCCGAGGTGCCTTAGCTACTCATCTTTATGACGAAGCCAAAAATGCCAATCTTGTCCAAACACCTGCTTATACCACACCTGTCAAATGTAATGTCTCTCTTCAGAATAAAACCTACCAAGCTATTATTGACAGTGGTGCTTCAATCAGCATGATTGCTCACAAGGCAGTCAAGGAACTTGGATTGACTATTGAAAAGGCCTCTAATAGCCTTATTGTTCCTGCAGTTAGAACTTCTACTCGACCTTTGGGAATTATAAAAGACTTGCCAATTAAAATTGACCATATTACCATTCCTCTTACTGTAGAAATAGTAGACACTACTTCTTACTCTCTTCTCTTGGGAAATGACTGGAATCAAAAAGTTGAAGCAAACTATAACTGGAAAAATAGCTACTATACTTTTAAATGGGGAAACAAAAAACATACTATCCCTACTACTTATGAAAGTAACCAACCCCTACCTAACCAATCTACTGTTACTGCACCAGATGAATTAGACCTTTATGAACCAGAATACTTGTACCCCAGAGAAGCTTATACTTTCGATCAAGAAGACTTAGACCAATCTCTTTCACCAGAAGAAAATGAATGGACCACTTATCATTCTCGCCGTAGAAACAGAAAAGCCCCTAAACAGCGTGTCTGTGGAAATTGTGGTTCTCCTAATCACCTCTTTGCAAATTGCCCTACCAACCAATATAATCGATGCCAGGAATTTGGTCACATTGCTATTAAATGCCCTAAACAAGCCCCAAGATGTACCACCTGTCCTACTTGCCATGACTCCAACCATCTATACAGAGACTGCCCTAATAATGTCTACAGAGGATGCAGTACATTATGCCATATTGAAGCTTACTGTCCTCTTGCTACTTGAAAAAGACAAAACTTGGTTTATCAGTGTGGATGCACTCTTGATCAAATTGATAGTAATCGTCTACCTACCCATAGCCCTCACCATACCCACCATTGTTGCCAATGTAAAGTTCCTAACAGACCAGAAGTTCTTAAACTTCTTGAAGAGAAACTTGTATGCCCAGGATGTTATAATGATTTCTATTGTGCTCTTGACCGAGAAGATCCTAGAAGTATCCATTTCTTCACCCAAGGTGAAGGACGAGGAATGCTTGTTAATTGTAAAGTATGTGATAAGTCAGATACAAGGCCTAGAATGTATCAATTAGATAGTCTCCGAGAAGAATTATAGTTTTGTGAATTGGAATACCTCTACGCATACAAGGCTAGCCAGGATATCTAGTATAAACCTAACTATAACCTCTGGACCTGAATTAAACGTTATACTGAATCAACAAAGAATGCCGAACACCAATATGAAATGAACCAGACCAGAATTTACCGACTTGCCAAGATTCTCTTGGATGAAAATGACCAGACTATTGCCCAGGCTTTAGAACCTCTGACCTCTGACTATATAACCCAACCCTGGAGCTATGAGGAAATGCAACTTATATTGCAAGCTGAATCAGACTTACTATCAGAAAATGATATTGACCCTCTACAAGCAATTTTAGATGAATTCTTTGACACTAGCCACCCAGACTACGACCAGAAGTATGCTCTTGCTATACTTCGAAGAAACTTTACAGTTCCTGTCGACCTTTGCCAGGAGTGTTTACATGTTAAACACCAAAAAGAATTGAATACAAATCAAGGATACTGTGATGATTGCAAACTTCCAGACCCAGAAATTTACTCTCCACCTACTGAAGAAACAATTAAGGAAATCGATAATGGTTCACAGTTTTATCAGCTTCAACAACAAGTGCAACAACAAGACCAACTGATAAAACAATTACAAGCAAGAATTGAAACCTTGGAAACCACCAATGCTGCTTTACTCGCTTTTTCCAAGAAGAAGCCCAAAATGCTCACCAACAGGCTAATGCCTTGGATATGCTTTGTCAAAATTTTTAGAGAATCCTAGGCAGGATCATAAACTACCTGTCGACCCAGACCAGAACCTTATACCCAAATTTGTAAATATTATTACTCTTGAACATGAAGAATATACCCTATCGACCCAGACTTCTTTAAATATTGGACCACTTAATAAAGAACAAGGCCTA
>QKWP01000171.1:214660-235052 GCA_003550325.1 Gigaspora rosea | reverse complement strand
TGTTGGAATTGACCTTGTAGGCCCTTTGCCTATAACTAAACAAAACAATCGATATATTATTGTTGCTACTGAATACCTAACATGATGGCCAGAAGCTCGTGCTGTTCCAGATGCTAGTGCTAATACACTCGCTCAGTTTATCTTTGAAGAGATAATCTGTAGACATGGAACTCCAAAAATTATCTTATCAGACCAAGGTCGCAATTTTATTAGCGAAACTATTAGAATTCTCTGTGAGAAATTTCTTATCAAGCACAAATTCTCTTCTCCCTACCACCCCCAGTCAAATGGTATGGTAGAAAGATTTAATAGAACATTGTGTGAATCACTTGCAAAAGTGAAAGGAGATGATGATTGGGATTTGTATATACCCGCTGTTCTCTTAGCATATAGAACAAAAAGACATGCCACCACAGGATATACCCCCTTTTAACTTATATATGGGAGATATGCTACCTTACCAATTGAAGCACTTTTCCCAGTAGAACCTATAGAAATTAATGATGAAATAGACTTACAAGGAAGTATTCTCTAACGTGCTTATGATTTAATAGAGAAATTACCAAATTACCAGAATTAGGCCAGACAAAATACTGAACGATCACAGCAGAAGCAAAAAGTCCGTTTTGATGCCAATATTCGAACAGAGATATTTGAAATTGGTGATAAAGTATGGATACAAAAGAAGGAACTAGAAGCCTCTCGCTCAGCCAAATTTAAAGACAAAAGATTTGGACCTTTCCTTATCTACGAGAAATTAAACAATGGTGCTTATAAATTATGGACAATAGAAGGAAAAATTTTACAAAAATATTATAATAGTGATCGTCTTGCTAAATATCACGAGCCACAAACATGGGAACCAGTAGTTGTTATTGATTCTCCTGGAAATTTCTAGAAGAAATTTGATCTACAAGGGGATGAAACACACAATTTAATTCGTAAAACCTCAAAATATATTTATACAACTACCCCTTTTGGAATTTTCCCAAAAATGACCATTCCTACATTACAACCTCAAACCTTGTTAGCCCTCCAATACCTTTTTCAGACATGGCAACAAGATGATGCCGCCCAAAATAATACATTGTAGATTACATCACAATGTGTATGGTTATGTGATAATAATGATACCACTCAGACTATTGACCTCACTAATTTAATTACTTCTTTTCTTGAGCCAGATTCAAATAATTTTCTGAACGCTCTAGAAGACACAGAACAATTAGAAATTAATTTACCAGAAGTAAATGACACAGAAGAAATAAACCCAAACTTGGAACTAGAAGACATACAAGAAGAAACATTAACAGTTCCAACTACTAATCAAGAAGAAGTCACTCCTGCTCCATTACCTGAAAAGTTAACCAAGATTATACGAGATATTATCCAACCCTGTGGACTGCTAACTCAGACGTCTATTCCTCCGTATACTGGAATAACCTATCAAGAGAAATTGCAGAAAATTCTCAAACGAATTAAAACTCGAACTCGAAACAGACAGGACCAAACTAAGCTGCTCGAAGCTTATTATTATCTTGGTAACCTTATAGACAAGTATCCTGATGCTCATGAAGATATTCAATCTATAATTGAGAAGACTCAAGGAGAAAGAAGAGCCCGAGACACATGGAAGTGTGCCAAACGGATGAAATTGCTTTTCTCCAACCAACCTATAGAAAACATCACTCAAACAACCTATATTACTTATACAATGATTACAAGGTTAACCGATGCTGAACTTTCTCAAGTCCTTCCCAAATTAGAACTCATGGAGTTCGTTCTTAAAGGGGAGAGAAATGTTATAGAATAGGTTTTAGTTAATTTTAGTAAAAATTAGTTAGAAAATTAGAAATTAATAAGGAAATTTTGTAATAACTGTATTTAGTAATAGTGATAAGCGAAATTGATATGCAATGACACTCAATGACACTTAGCGATGCTTAGCGACGCTTAACGATGCTTAGCGACGCTTAACGACGCTTAGTGACGCTTAATGACGCTTAGCGACGCTTAGTGACCCTTACCGACGCTTATCGACGCTTAGCTCAATAGATATATAAACCCACCTTATTTCCCTTAGTTTTAGACAGATCCAGATATTGTATTTTACCTTTACCTTTATATTTATTATCCTCCTCTCTTATTATTAATAAACTCTTGGGATTTCTAAGGAACAGACACCTTGGAATAGCCCTCTTGTTAAATTAATAAACTGTCTATTATCTCTTGTTGTTTTATACCGAACTGCCTTAGAGAAGTGTATAGTTTCTTACAGACATAAAGGAAACTATACTTCCCTCTTGCACACCGCTTCACGCCCAAAGTAAAGGATCTCAGGAGCCGTGTGATTGTTACTTTATTGGAATTAAAGAAGGCTTCCGGTACTGTAACACTGTGAAGATAAAAATATCCTAATTTATATGTTTTATCAACACATGGACTTTGTAGTTATAAGCTAGTAATTTAAGGTTGTAACTGATTAGGATAAATGCTTAAATAAAAAATAAAGTATGATTAAATTTACACTCATGATCTGATTATTTAACAGATATATAATTGATTAGAGTGTAATTTACAAAAAACATCAATTTTAATAAACATTATGCACATACCGAAAATTAATTGAGCAAAGTCTATTCATTTAATTTATTCCGCTTAAAAAAATATAATTGCTTACTCCCTATTGATTCAATGAGTATATAATAGAGTTGCAGGTAAAACTAATCTTCAATGGTTCACCATGGTGCACCAATAATTATAAAAAACTCAAATTTTTAACAGTGCACCGATAGTGCACCGTGGTGCACTGATGCATCCTAGTGAAACTAACTAGTTTCACCAACAACTCTAGTATATAATTAATTAGAGAATGCAAATATGCATAAAGTGCAATAGCTTTATATTTACTTTTCAATAATTTTTGCTGAAAATTTTAATGCTCATTCGTATTTAAGTAATTTGTTCATATCATTGAATGATTTTTTATATTTTTCCATTAGATAATAGGCTTCTGCTCGGTATCTTAGTACAATCGTTCAATATTAATCAATTTCGTTAAATCAATAATTGCATCTTAAATTTTCCTCGAAATTTAAGGGTAGGGTATCTTAGATCACTTTATATATATATAATTTTATGCAGATCACGGAACTCAGCCTTTATAAAAGATCACACAAACTCGTGATCTTTAAAAATTTTTCGCAACAGTTTAATGTTGTTAAAAAAAACTGTTTTTTTGATCGTTCAAAGGCTTGTGCACTCAACAGTAAGTCGTTTTCTATTAGCAAGTTTGGTTAAAAAAGAGTTTATTTAGGAATAAGACAAAGTTAACTTTGCTCATGCGGCCTTAAAAATGCGCATCTCAAGCAAACTTTTCTAAAAATAAATATTTTTCTTTAAATTTTACAGATAACAACTTCGATAGCTTGTTTACACTTAATTATATTGCAAAAAGTCATGGCGTTTACAAATTTTTGGATCATTTTTCATATGATTTTTGTGGTACAAGAGAAAATTATATGTTACAAAAAATATGCCCCTGATAAAAATTTTTAAGGTCATGATTAACCCTTGCCAAAATTTCATGGCATGTAAATTAAAACCTCTATTTATAGTAGGGAAATTTCTAAAAACAATTTCATTTTAAAAAAATGTACTTGTATATGCAGTAAAACTTTTCTGGGTTAACCCGAAATTTTCTGGGTTACTTTGAAAGTTCTCTTGAAATTTTTGGGTAGTAATTTATTCTATCGACTTCTAGAATAAATAGCTTACCCAATCATATTCCCGTATTCGTAAAAAAACCAACTGAACTTTGCCGTGGTATGAAAACCTTACAGCACATATAAACACGTATGTTCATAAATAGAAAAGGTATATGAAATGAGAGGCACAATATTTTGACTCATTTTAAGAAACTTATTAGTATTAATTGTCTTCTTTTTGTTTTTTAAGTTTTCTAAAGAATTTGGTGGTTTTTATAGATCCAAATCCATACATTGTTTTGCAAATTCGATATTACATTTGTATTTTCGAAGTTACTTTAGGCCGTAACCGTTATAAACATGGAATTGGAGTTGAAAAGGATGAACATAAGGCATTCGTTTACTTCAAAAATCTTCAGAGATGGGACTTATTCATTTGAAACGAAGGCATTTATTATTATCAAAATCAGCAGTAATAGGACATGCTAATGGAAGAAAAGAAGTTATATATTGTTACCATTAATATATTACCGTAATAATTAATAGTATAATATTATTTTTTGTTTTCTTGGTCCTTTTTTAATTGTTCTTTTAATGCCTCCAGCTCCTGTTCTTGTTTAATCTCTTTATTAATACTTTTGGTATGTCCCCTGGCTGGTTAAAATATGCGTCCTTATGTATCCACATTAATTTAAACTTTGGCCTTACTCGGTATCTCCTGCGTAATTCATTTAATAGGGAATCGGGCTGAAAGTGATAAACAGAAGAAATTTATTTATTATTAAGCATCAGCAGAGATGGAGGATGCAGGTGGAACATATATAGTGTTATTACGGTACTAAGGGTAATGTGTATTGTAGATACAAGTTTGATATAAATTTCTGTTTTTTTTAATAAATCATAAAATTATAATAATCATAATAATTTGCTTCATAATAAATTTTACAATAATTAATAAATATTTAAAAATTTAGCTACATATAAATAAATTAAAATTATTCATAAAATTACATAGTCTCTAATAATACAGTAATAGTGGTCATTATTCGACATTTGACCCAAAATCACACCCGAAACTCTTATCTAACTAGAATACATTTTCCTCTCCTAGTCCTATTACAAATTCCAATTCAAGACCCTTAACTATCTAAAACCCGTTTTCCACTATTTTAAACCCAACTCTATTTAACCATTTAACCAAAGGAAAAATCGTATCCAGAAACATTTGTTCACAGGACCTCAAATCGCCTATCTAGGAGGATTCCGTTTAAATGACTGAGTCCATTAACGTTTTGCTGAATTTAACCCACCATTACCTTCGATCAAAACAAGAAAAAGTCAATTGAAAAGTTCCGAATCTGAAAACTACCATACGTCTCACCAAAGAAAGCCGATTTGCTTCAAGTCGTTAACCCCAAAAGAATTAGAGAGAAAAAAAAAGAAAAAAAATTGATTAGAATGGAAAAAAAAAGAAAAAAACAATTGTTAGTACTTAGGATCCCGAAAGCGACAAATACCTCAGCGACGTAAAACTACACAAACGACACAAACGATGAAATTCGCATTCAAAAGAACATTTAAACAGCGATGTCAAAAATATGACACCCAAAGCGACGAGTTTGCAACAAAGCTCCAATAACACGACAATACAAAACGACACCAAAATTGGCGATACCAATGACAATTAGTAAGTACTGTATCTAGGATATATTGATATATTCAAAAAAGAAAGTTAAAAAAAAAAAGATTGATTATCATATAATAGAAAATTCTAGATCTACGATTTTCTGCATGTGTTACACAAAAAAATACCACATTTCTATATACGAAAATGATCATCATACCCTCTACCCTTAATTAAAATCAAAAAAATGGTTATAACTTTGAAGATATTTAGTTTTTGTATATACATATCGTAGTAAATATACCGTATTTATGTGAAATAACACACATGGGTGTTATTTCAAAAATTGTATTTTCTTAATTAGCATGCTGGTTTCGAAATAACGCCCAAGTGTGTCACAATTAAAGCTGCTGGTGAAACTAAACTGTAATGGTGCACCGATTTTCACCAATCACCAATCACCAATATGCATTGGTGAAACTGGTGAAACTGGTGATACTGGTGAAACTGGTGAAACTGGTGATACTGGTGAAACTGGTGATACTGGTGATACTGGTGATACTGGTGATACTGGTGATACTGATGAAACTAATAAAAATGGTAATGCCGGTAAAACTGGTAATTGGTGAATAAATTTTTTTAAAAAATTTTTATTTTTCCGTCGAACATAAAAATCAAAAGTCAATTAATAAAAAGTTCTCCAATACTTATGAAAATTTTGTAGTAAGTGTATTTTGACCTGCTGAATAAGGTTACTTAATCGATTTTAATCGATTTGCTTAGTAAAATTTAGACTTTACTATGTAACAACGTTTGTCGATTATGGGACGAATATATTTTTTAAAAAACTTTAATTTTTCTGTCAAACATAAAAATCAAAAGTCGATTAATAAAAAATTCTCCAATACTTATGAAAATTTTGTAATAAGTGTATTTTTGACCTGCTGAATAAGGTTACTTAATCGATTTTTTTCGATTTGCTTAGTAAAATTTAGACTTTACTATGTAGCAACGTTTGTCAATTGTGGGGCGAATATATTTTTTTAAAAAATTTTAATTTTTCCGTCGAACGTAAAAATCAAAAGTCAATTAATAAAAAATTCTCCAATGCTTATAAAAATTTTGTGATAAGTGTATTTTGACCTGCTAAATAAGGTTACTTAATCGATTTTTTCGATTTGCTTAGTAAAATTTAGACTTTACTATGTAGCGACATTTGTCAATTGTGGGGCAAATATATTTTTTTAAAAAATTTTAATTTTTCTGTCGAACGTAAAAAACAAAAGTCAATTAATAAAAAATTCTTCAATGCTTATAAAAATTTTGTGATAAGTGTATTTTGACCTGTTGAATAAGGTTACTTAATCGATTTTAATCGATTTACTTAGTAAATTTTAGACTTTACTATGTAGCGACATTTGTCAATTGTGGGGTACTTATTTTCAGGCCAAAGACGTTTTTGAGATTTTTTTAAATATTATAAAATTTGATTGGTCAATAGTCCTATTACTAGGGGGAGAGGGGTCAGGATCTATGTAAACCCTAATCATGTAATTTACTGCACTTCCCTTATTACTGATAAATTTCAAAATAATACATTTTAATTAAAAATTATTTAAACCAAAGTTAATTTTTTTGAAAAATTTTAAACATTACCAGTATTACCAGATATTACCAGTATCACCAGTATCACCAATTTCACCAGTTTCACCAATATCACCAGTTTAACCAGTTTCACCAGTATCACCAGTATCACCAGTATCACCAGTATCACCAGTTTCACCAGTTTCACCATATCACCTAGTTTCACCTAGTTTCACCAGTTTCACCAAATTACTTTTTAAGTTTCACCAGTTTCACCTGGTGAAACTAATTAGTTTCACCATCAGCTTTAGTCACAATATAATGTGCACTCCAAATGCTGAATTAATAATCTGCTGAAATAACGAATTCAAAAAAAAGCAGAAATAAGAATTTTTTTAGTCAAAAAAACTGACTTAGATCAGAAAGGCTATGTATAAAATTATGAAATACAGGTTTTTTATGCATCACTAATGTTGTTAGCCGAAATTGTTTTATGCTTGTAGAAATATTTCGGCATTTGATATTTAGGCTGCCGAAATGTCTAAATATTATCGAAATCCTAAATTATACCGAAATGTCTAAATAATATCGAAATGTCTAAATAATGTCGAAATGTCTAAATTAAGAAATATATATGAAAAAACATATAGTAATAGGTTCACTATCCAAACAAGCTTTAGCGTTCATACTTTAACATCAATACTTCTAGTCTAGGACTAATTATTTGAACCCATACCAATCAACTCACGCATAAACTACTGACCTCTCGGTTTTAAAATTTTCTAAACCCCAAGGTTCTAAACTATATGAAAACACAAGCATAAGAAAGATGTCTAACTAGTGCTCCTAGGTTCGGTTCGGGTCCGGTCCGGTTCGAGTTCGGTCCGGGATCGAACTGAACTCGAACTCTAGATTTTACCAATTTCAAACTTCAAACCGGATTCAAACTCAATTATAAGTTCGGTCCGGGTTCGGTCCGAAGTTTGCAAACTAGTTTGAGTCTGAATATGCTCCTATTTAACCGGACCGAATCAAACTTCAAACTTTCTAGTCCGAAGTTTGAAAAGGTCCGAAAGGTTTTTTTGTGGCTTAGCTCATTATATGCATAACCGGATTCGATAAAATTAAAGTTAAAATTTTTATATTAGATAAAAATAACACTAATATAGTATCCAGTAGTGTTCTGACCCGTGTAAGCCGGGTTGAATTATGGCCCACCCGGGTGGTCAACCCGCGGGTCACCCGCGGATCACCCATGGGTCAATGATGGTAAATGACTTGAAATGACCCAAATGACTCAAATGACTGGTGATCAGTCATTGGGTCATTTCAAAAGCCCGATGACCTGTTATGGTCATTTGAAATTATCTATTAAAAATTATATATGTTTAACCGGGAAATTCCCGGTTACACATGCCTGCAGGTATATATAGTGAGGGAAAAAAATGGTTATTTTTTTTTTATAGTGCTATTTCGTAGTTGCTGTCGTCGTCGTCGTGGTGTTAAGTTGGTGTCGTCATTGGTGTCGTCATTGGTGCGCCATTGGTGTCGTAATTAGTGCCGTTGGTTTCGTAATAATTAGGTTTTAGTTGTGGTGCACTTTTCATGTTTCACTTTTGTTGTTGCGTACGGTAAGTAATGACATTGGGATTTTTTATAGTCGCGCTTTGGACTGTCGTTTCGTCGTTTGCTGATGAAGCCGGAATTGGTGCTTCATCTTGATAAGTATAGACTTTTTTTTTTGTAATATTACAATTTGTTCTTTCACTAACTAGTTTTCTTTTTGCAGCTGTGTCATTTATTTGTATTCGATATTACTGTTTCTTTGGATCGTCGTTCGTTGGTGATGTCGTATATAGTTCGCCCTTTTGTGAAGCCGTCGTTTGCTAGTGATCTGGTATCACCTATTTTCTGGAGGCGTCGTTTACTGGTGGATGAAATTATGCGTGGTTCTATGGAGCATTGTTTGCTGGGCAGCCATGTTAGTAGCCTTGGAGTTTAGTTTAGGGTCAGGGAGAACGATTATGTTAGCGGTTAGGTTAGTTTTAGATAAATTGTATTATTGAGATGATTAATAGACTTGGAGTTTAGTTTAGGGTAGGTTTAGATAGATTGTATTTTTCGAGATGATAAATTTTAATAAAAAATTTGTATATATCGATATAAGTAATTATGATGTAAATGATTATTATATTTTTTACTAATAAACCGATTTTGTATATTATTGGTTGATATGCGGATCGGAACTTCCTTTTTTTTTTAGAATTAGACTGTCCACTCGCGGGTGACCTGTAGCAAAATTTTTCTATTACCTAGTATTCACCCGGGTGACCCGTAGCAGAATTTTTTTTATTACCTAGTGTTCACCCGGGTCATCCGGGTGGCCCACCCGCGGGTGACCCGGGTTGGGATTTTCGTGACGGGTCAGAACACTATTTGGTATATACTATTCGGACTCCGAACTAGTTTGCAAACTTTGGACCGAACCCGGACCGAACTCAAACTTGACTAAAAAGTTTGAAACAAAAAGTTTGAGTCCGGTTTGAAAATCGAACCAGACTCAAACTTGACAAAAGTTCGGTTCAGTCCGGTTCGGTAGGAGCCCTATGTCTAACATACACCCATATAGCTAAAGAGAATCGGGCGTCATCCTGCAGCAACTGTTTCAGGTCCCTGCACTGCAATTGCAGCCGCGGAACTGTATATAAATATCACGAAGTAGGGATGCGAATCGATTCTAAAAATCAAAATCGATGATCGAAACCTCAAAATCATTTTAGAATCAATGATCAAATTCTAAATCTTTATAGTTATTTCTTGTATTGAGTGGCCCAATTAGATTCTATTTTTTATTATTTAATATTGTAAGTTATTAGGTTTTACAAATAATATGAAGCAATGTACAAAGTTTTTTAGTTGTTTTAAAGCTATACCAGAGCTTATCGCGCTTTGCAAAAATGTGTGACCTCTGCAGATCATGGTGTCATTAAAATCACAAGATCAATAGGGAATTAAAATTTTCCGCCATCATCGCCGTGTAAATCACAGGGTCACACTTTTTTGCAAAATGCTATAATTAAATAGAATCTTCATATTTACAACATATTTGTGCTTTGAGACAAATTATATAAATAATAATACGTATTATTAATAACAAACATAGACATTATAAAATGGCTACCGGTAAGTTTAAACTATTATTTTAAAGTTTAAATTAAATAATGTACATTAACAACAAATACAGCCATTAGAAATGGCTAAGTATAAAATATAGGCTTAATATTTTTAATAATATGTGATTTAATAATAAACACAGCCATATTTAAATGCATAGAGCATTTATTAAAATTTTAGACTTCTAAATAGATAATATAAAACGATTATATACTAATGCCACATACATATATACATATATAATAGTTTTATTGTTTATTTTAATTTAGACATTTAGTCATATAGTATTATTTAGTCAACTATTTAGACATTTAGTCACATAGTATTTATTTAGTCAACTATTTAGACATTTAGACAAATTTAGACTTTTGACATTTCGAAAAAAAAAATAATACCATGTCGAAATATATTTAGACGCTAATTGTCTAAATAGTTGACTAAATTAAGTATTTCGACTAATAACATTATGCATCACACATATATAATGCACAATTTTTTGAAATTAGACCTTTACCCTGAAATAATGCCCATGCGCGTACTCGAAATAACGCGCATCCCCTCGAAATAACGTGCAGATGCGCATTATTTCGCGTAAATACGGTAAATTATTTTGATTGTACAAAATCTATTTTTAGTTTTGTACATCAATGATCTACAACTTGCAGTTATACCGTTATTTTGCTATATCGTAGATTAGATAAGATACCCTACCCTTAAGGGTAGGGTGAATTAGATTATTTATCATATGATTTTAGTGGTACAATGAGATTTATATAGAAAATCAAAATGTGCTACAAATAAAACTTTTTACGGTTGTTATTAATTTAGCCAAAAATTTTATAATATGTAGTACAAAATACTCTTTTTATAATAGTAAAATTTTAATAAATATAGTATTTGAAAAAATTATACTTCTATATGTCATAAAGTTTTCCTAAGTGGGCTCAAATTTTCTTTAGTTACACAAAAATGATTAATTCGGATTGGTTGAATCTATGTTGTTTACTATTGTGATTGGTCGATCACCTGATTTCATATGATTACAATGTGATCACTATTAAAAATGATCTATGTTCACTCTACCCTTAAGAGCAGCAGTATCTTGTTTGATTTTCAACAAATTTTTTAAATCTTCAAGTATATATACCTTTGTCGTATTAATGCACATATGAAGTGCTTTGATCTATTTTGTTTTCAATAATTCATTACCCAAAGTTGCCCCTGTTTTTATCAGAACCAGTTGGAGAAAACCGCAGGAAAATTCCTCTTATGAAAAAACCTTGGCTCGTCATCAATTAGAGCAGGAAAAAAAGATTGCGGCAATTGCAATTGCTTAAAAGCTATGCTGGTTGTTCTGAATGTGGAAGTAAAAAAGTGGATGCTTGACATTTTAAATTACAAATCAAACAAAAATACAGTTATAACTATTCAGAATTACTTTCAAATTTAAATTTTCTACTGCTGAAATTTACTTCTATAGATCCACCTTGTGACCTTAATCCAATACAGGGAAATAAGGTGCCTTTTAAATTTTGGAATGCAATACCTTGAAATTTATTTTGTAAAATATTAAAGTATGTACCACGATATGCATTATATAATATGGAAACACTATTAAGCTTTACCTATCTAGGCTTATACCATTTTTAGTATAGAATATAGTGTTATTTTTAAAATTTAAACAACACCCAATAGTATCGGCAGTAGAAAACAATCACCCATAATGATTGTTGTCTTCCAAACAAAAAGAACAAGCCACAACTGTTATTATAAACCTGCTATATTATACGAGGTACATACTATTTCAGAAAAACCCATGAGTATTATTTTGTCTGCCGTGCTGATCATTTTAAAGTAATGCGAGCTACTTTTTATCTACAAAATAGTTACAATGTAACTATCATGTTAGATTTAGTAGTAAAGGGTTGTTGTATAAAACAGAAGGGCATCAAATTACTTAAAACAAATCTTGCTTGTTTTGGGAAAACAAGTTGCTGAAATGGGCTATTAGAATAGTAAGCATTTTACAGAGGTTAGAGTATTCAAAGATTAACTTCGAATTAAAAGAGATTAAAAGTTGAAACATATATAATTCGATAGAAAAACGTTTCGTGCTTAATTTGTAAAGGGTAAATAGTTTCACGAAATTAAGGTTGTCATATTTGTGAAGCTGAATTTTTCAATTATATTATATGAAATCTGCACATTTACAAATTAGGATTTTCATTAATATAATTGCATTATAGTTACTTAGTAAATATCGATTATTCTCTTTAGGTAACTCATGGATTATCAATTAATTAATTACTTCCTCATGGTATAACTATTTTTGCAAATTCAAATGTTTGCTACAATATTGATATTAAATGATATTTTAGATAATTATTTCATTTTATACTTTAAATTAAAACTTTTTTTAAGTTTAGAGGCCGTGTGCTATGGCCGGGATTTTATTATGAGTTATAGTGATGTAATATTTGTTACATGAATGAGGATACAACTAGCCACACATGCACTTTTGGTGCCTAATTTAAGTAGTCTGCCCACAGGTTCTACACTAGCTGCCATACCTACAACCCAACTACGGGAATTGTCTATTTAAACCCTCTGGTTCATGGTCCTCCTATTACTACCGACGCACTACATTTAATGCAGATGTTGTAGGCCACAAACTCTAAATTAAAACTATTTTATTTTTTTTTATTTATTTTTTTTGTTAAAGTGTTTGCCTTGGAACTTAGGAAATTTTATTCAAGATATTAGGGCCATTAGTGTCCCTATAGGGAGCCACTAGTATTTGTTATATTAACGAAAATACAACTAGCTACACATACAACTTTTGGTTGTCTAATTTAAGTAGTCTGCCTGAAGGTTTTACACTAGCTACCATACCTGCAACTAGTGAAAAAGATTTGAAAATTTTTTTTTGTTCTTTGGGAACATAAAATATTAAATTTATGTTCCCAAAAAATTTTTGATGTTCTTTAAGTAAATTTTTTTCTCTCTCTCTCTCTCTTTCTCTCTCTCTCTCTCTCTCACTCTCCTCTCACTTTCTTTTTTACTCACTCACTCTCACTCACTCTCACTCTCACTCTTACTCTCTCACTCTCACATAGTGATCCTGGCCGAAATTAAAAAAATCAGCTAAGCTGATTTTTCGACCCGGTCGGTCGATTTTTTCTAAAATCGGCTAGCCGATTTTATAAGTAAAAAATTTTTTTATTAGAACTTTATTATCAGAGTATTTTATTTCGTTTATAATACTTTTAACAAACTCTTCGCATAAGAATTTATTTTAAAAATTTTTCGAAAATGTTACTTTAAATCGGGATAAGGGTTAAAACACTATTGATTTTTTTTTAGAATATAGATGACTTATTCATTTTCAAATGAGCGATGCACAGTATTAACTTTCATTTTCTTATAATAATACTTGTCGTTAAAAAGTTATTTATTTTGTTAAATGGGAGTCTTTAAACATCCATTTCCGATTTCAAAATTTTGATACACAAATGTAATTTTTAAAAGATTTTAATGTAATTATTAACGTCGAAAAATCTCCAGATATCAAGATATTTAAAACGCATTCTATTTTAAGATATTGATCTCTATACTTTCGTAGTGAGCTATTAAGAATTAACAAAGATAAAAATTATATTAAACCAATTAATCTCTATTCAGCAATTTGATATCATTATTCAGTAAGTTATTATTAAATGTTTTAATTTGTATTATAATATTATTTAACGTTATCAACTTTATTTAAAGATATATCTACGGAGGTGTAATTTTGTTAGAAAACCTTGATGTATCATTTATTTTTGAACTAATGCTTATTGCTTGCGGGTTTCTTCTTTATGAATTAGCCAAACATCTTGAGACTTATTTGATTGAAACAAAGGTTTCAATAATGATATTCTTCAAGAATTACAAAAATGGTGTAATGACATTACAGTAAAATATCCAAGTCAAAATTTTGATTCCGATTATTTTACTTCACTTCCTGAAAATGCATTAGTAATACTTATTGAACGAGATGACTTACAAATGGAAGAAATAACAATTTGGAATTATGTTATTAAATGGGGAATTGCTCAAAATCCAGACTTACCATCCAATCCTAAAGATTGGTCTCATGAAAATTTTTTAGCCTTAAAGACCACTTTACAAAACTGTTTACCTCCTATTAGATACTTTCAAATGTCTGGCGACAATATTTATAATCAAGTATATCCTCATAAGCAAATACTTGATAAAAACCTTTGGAAAGATGTAAAGGAACGATTAGCCTCTCAGAATCAACCGATACTATCAAAACTTCCTCCACCTCGCACTATCTTAACACAACATTGCCATCACGAATAACTGAACCATTTTCAACAGTCATTAATGAAGCACATGCAACTGAAATTGCATCTTGAATTGATAAAAGAACTGATTATTCAGCTGCAAATAATCTTACGAGTTTAAATTACTTCTTCGTGGAAGTAGAGATGGTTTTTCAGAAATACGCTATTTTTTTTTTTAATTCCGAAACCCTTCATTATGTTAAATGCAATTAATGAGGGGTTTCAAAATTAATGCAGGGCTTTGCGAAAAAAATTGGAATCACAAATTTACTTAACCACCGCAGTATTTAAAAGTTTAAAACCGTTACTTTTTTTTATAGTCGTGAGAATTTTTTATTAAGAGTAGATTTGTATTACCAAATTTCACTTTTATCACAACTTTTGCATAATAGTTTAAGCCTGATTAGGAAATGATACGATATTGCAGAAATTTTTTTGGCTAAGCCGGCTAAGCCGACTAAGCCGATAAAATTTTATCGGCTTGGTCAGTCGAAAAATTTTGATCGACCAGGATCACTACTCTCACACTCTCATACTCTCACACTCACACTCTCACTCTCACTCTCTTACTCTCTCACTCACCTTACTCACTCTCATTCTCACTCTCACTCTCACTTTTACTCTCACTCTCACACACACTCTTATACTCTCTTACTCTTACAGTCTCACACTCTCTCACACTCTCTACACAAAAAACTATCTCTATAAGGAACACAAATTATAATTTTTATGTTCCCACTTTGTTCCTAATAGAGAACATAAATTCTAAATTTAGTGTTTCTAAATTTTTTTAAATGTTCCTGGGAACACTGGGAACATCAAATCTTTAACACTGCCTACAACCCAACTAGAGATTGCTATTTAAACCCTCTAATCCTTGTCCCTTCTACCAACCCATCCTGTATCACCAAAACAGGACCCAATCATCTAGTATAGAGGTCATACTTGTTATTTTTTTAGCAAAAACCCCTGAAATTTGAAAAGCAAAACCCATTTTTGCTATTTATCTTGGCATCTAGTAGACCAATTTGAACAAACTTTTTTTTAAAATGAAGCTCTCAGTAAGGTGCATCTAACAAAAAAAGTTTATTCAATTCTGATCACTAAATTAAAGTTATTTAAACAAATATTTTTTGTCGTTTTCAGCAAATTGGGCCAAAATTGGCCAAATCCAGTTATGGCATATGAGAGATGTCCGGGGTCCTAACTGAAACAGGCCCATTATATAAATCAGTTAGCTAGTTCTGAATGCTTATCTACTATTCTTAGGACCTAGCTAGGTATTCTGGTTCTGTTATTTTTAGTGAAAAACTTGGTAAAGAAGTCCCTGTCCTATACAGATATTATCTACGCTTCAGAAACTTACATGGGTCAAAACAATGCATATCGGTATAATATCGAGTACCCGATATGTATAGTATATGTAGACGATATGTCACTGATATGTGTAACATATACCCAATATGTACCCGACTAATATTGCATATCGGACACATGTCGGACACATATAGTACACATATAGTATACATGCCGTACACATGCCATATATATATCGCATATATAAATTCTGTAATGTATCGTGTACCCGGTATATTATAGGATACCCGATATGTGTAGAGTTCATGAGGATATCGAACACTTGTCGGACACATATAGTATATATGTCATATATATATCAGATATATATCGCATATAAATTTTGTAATAATGACGGTAATATTACTGCTTCATTTTAATTTTAATTTATTAAAAGAGTCAGATCCCGCAGAACCAATAAAAAAAAACAAATATACAATTTTTATTAAATAACTTTAACTTTATTAATATTAATACTCATATATTTAATTTATTATAATGCAATCAATTACATAATAAACCCCGTATCTTTTGCACAGTACCACAAAAAAAAATAAAAAAATAACTAAAGATCCTTTCACCGCGATTCATAATATATATCCAAATTTGACACTTGGCTTGTACGCCAGAACCATTACAAACTTCCACTCTGGCTCACTCTACCTATACTCAAGAAGAAAAAACTGAAGACCCAAAGAACGACGATGCTAAAAGCAATGAAACCACCAACAAAAACTTGAATAACAATGATATTGAGGTGGCGAAATTATACTTGTAAAGACAACGATGACGCCAAAGCGATTATCTATTATTCTAGCAAAGAAAAGAAATAATTCAAGCCCAAAAAGATAAAATAATAAACAATAAAAGAAACCGCTTATCTTAAACGAAAACTTGCAAGACGACGACGTCAAATAACAAAATCACATTAGAAAGTCCCAAAAGCTAAATCCACAAAAGAAAAAACATTAGTTCAAGTTAAAAAAAAGAAAGAAAGAAAAAAGCCACTATACCTATTTTGCAAAATCCCATTTCACGAAGTAAAGCCAAAAGACATACGGAAATACTCCAAGATCAGAAAAATGTTAAAAGAAAAAAAAACAGAGAAACGTTTAGTTGAAGAAAAAAAAAGTCACAAATAAACACCAACAATACTTATCAAAAAGAACGTTGAAAATATTCCAAGAATGAAAACCTAAAATCACCAAAGACGATCCACAAACGACGAAAACCTGAAGCAACACCGAAATAACAAAGTACAAACAACAATGCCGAATGCCAATTCTCTATACTCTGTAAATGACGAACCCACTATAGCAGCTCCACTAAATCCACTACTTAGTTTTTTAGTGAAACAAACCTACAAGAAAGAAACTGTTAGTTCAAAGAAAGAAAGTTACCAAAGACAAAATCTCCACAAACTACATCACCAAAATGGAAAAAGCCTGAAATTACCAACGACAACACCGAAATGGCAAGGCCTGAAATCTCCACAGACAATAGTGCCAAAATAACGAAAGCCCAAATCTCTATACTCCACAAACGACAACACTCACTACAGTGACTCCACTAACTCTACTACTGATTTTCCAGTGAAACAAACCTACAAAGAAAGAAAGTGTTAGTTCAAGAAAGAATAAACAAACAAATAATGAAAAAAACTACATATCTCAGGAACCCGGTTCTATTCTCTAAAAAAATAAAAATAAAAAAACGCGAAAAGCAAATCTAAATAAAAAAAATAACAGTAAATAAAAAAAAAGCCTGATCATATTAATTAAATAAAAATGATAATTAAAAAATTTAAATAAAAAAAATTAAAATAAATTAAAAAATTAAATTATAAATAAAAAATAAAAAAAATGCGAAAAAAATTAATAAAAAAAAAATAAATTATAATGATAAAACAAGAAAAAAATTACCAAATACCCACCCAGGTGACCCAGTATTACTACTGAATTATATAGATAACATAAAATATATTTTATATAATTCTGTTATAGTGTTATCATATTTATACTGTATATTATAATTGAAAAAAAATGCGACAATATTTTTTTTTTAGTCTATCTTAGAACAATATGCAAAAAAACGGCATTGCAAATATCAGTATGGTACGACATACTAGATAAGTATGGTATGGATGCAAATTTTATCAAACCGTAACCATACTGATCTGCATAAATATAGTATCATAATTTATATTTAAAAGTCATACCATACTGATCAGCTATTATAAACAGTATGGTACGATTTGATAAAATTCACACCATAAAGCCGTACGAGCAAAATAATGTTTTAAGCCGGCTAATGCAGTCGTGGCTGAGCCGGCTTAGCCGGCTAAGCTAGCTGATACAACATGATTGGCTGGCTAATGTTTTTTTTGCATAAGTTTTCTCACTTTCCGAGTCTTGTTCTAGGAATCGATAGTGAAGAAGTTAGGTGATTTTTAAAGAGATTGAAGAGATTTTGGTAATCAAGAAAATGTTCAGACGTCCCAGAACTTGGCATTTTTTTTATTACTGCTATTTTAATAATTCCTGGAAGATCTGATAAAAATTGACCGAATGATGTTTCGGCTGAATTCGATAAGTTATTGATTTGGTATAAAAAAATAATTAATAAAGCTATTTTTTGTATCATAATGATCATTTTATGATTGTCATACAATAATGTCAACGATCATAGAAAAGAACCCAAGTTATTATGAAAATGAACGAGCAAGAGCATTAAATAAACAAGGGAATAAATTTGCAAAATTAAAATAAATGATTAGCCAGAACCATAAACGGAGATACACATCCATGTATTAAATTTATGGTTTCGAAGAGCAGGCAAGGGGTGGGTTGTGCCGCTTTTTTTATGCTATTTCGCCCTTTACCATTTACAGTAATCATATTCAGTAGTAATTGTTTCTATATCTTTTTCAAAATATTTTTCGAATGCTTGTCCAACATGATTGGTGTGCTTAGTTAGTTTGTATGAAAATTTATGGAAAAAACTATTCATATTAACCAATAAACCTTAACAAGAAATGTAAAAAAGGAATAGAAGATAAATTAGACTTTTATAACAAATATATTACTCGAACCTGTGCTGCTGTTAAAAAAGTTAAATATGATCATGAATTGATATATCCCAAATTCTTTAAAAATAAATTTTTCGTCTTCGACAAGAACGAAACTAATATTAGGAATAAATAAATGCTTTTGTTTGAACGAAAATAGACGTCGAAAAATAGTTAGAAATGAATAAAGGCTTCGTTTGAGCGCCAAAGAATAGGCATTGAATTTTACAACTTACGATATTTAGTCTTATTGTAATATATATTAATCACTTAATCTTATTAAATTACGTATCTGATTCTTATTTCCGAAATCATAAACTTAATCGAATCGGCCGAAACATCATTCGGTCAATTTTTATCAGGTGTTCCAGGAATTATAAAAATAGCTGTAAAAAACAAGTTTTTTTTGCTATGTAGAGCAGGGAGTTTTGGTAAATGTTAGTATATATAGTAAACTGGTAGTGTTGTAATTGATAGTATATATTGTAATAGTATTAATGGATAGGCAATTCAGGGATATATTACAAGTGGGGTAACTAAAAGCATGTATAGTGAACTTGTTTTTTATAAATATAGAAGGTGCGTATTTTATATTGAAAATTTTAAAGAAAGTAAGCAGTTATCGTTTAATTGTGAATTCTGTTTAAATCATTGCTTTTTCATAAATATTGTGTTAATTTGATAACTTATAAAAGAGAGCTTCAGTGTTCGGTAATGTTCGAGAAATTAATAAATATAGTGAAGTGGAATGGGTCGCTTTAACATCAAAAAGGAAAGTTCGAGTTAAGTCAAAGGTTCGAATTTATGGTACATATATATATGCAATTTTGTGTAATGTTACAAAGTTTTTTTTTATATAAATAGATATTCTGTCCGGTAGCGAAAAACTTTTTTTGGAGCAGATAGCAGCGCATCTCGGCGCAGAACTCAATTCTCAAAGCACTAAAGAAAAAGCGTGCTCTGAGATAAATTGCCCATTTTTTTACAATCGTTTTCTTTGTGTAATGTAAATTTCTTCATATAAAAATGCTATTTCCCTATTTCAAACTTGATCTGCACCGAACTAATATCAATAAGGTAACATTTTTCATTTAAAGGAAATGGCTATTGCACAAGACTCTAACGATTCTGACTAAGCACTAAAAACATTAATCAGCCATTAGCCAGCCGCTTAGCCATAATTTTGATCAGCTGGCTCAGCCTAGTGCTCATACCCAGAAACTCTTTATCCGAAAGGTTGTAACCTTTAACATAATCTAATAACCGGTTTTATATTCTATTCAAATAAAAGGATAATGGTAATGCATCAATCAAATAAAGTAACTCTATATTGATCAATATAAAAAAATGATTTTGTACATTCTATTCTAACTTACGTATTCGTTAGTGGCCAGACAAAGAGATCCAGGCTTATTTCGGAAATAAATAAGAGTTTAAAAAATCTTATTTTTGTATCAAAATTTTGAAATCGAAAAATGAAATGGGAGTGCTTAGAGACTCCCATTTGACAAGATAAGTAAAAATTTTTTTT
>QKWP01000171.1:184971-211589 GCA_003550325.1 Gigaspora rosea | reverse complement strand
AAAAAAAAAAAAAAAAGATTTTAGGCTTTGAATTTTCAAGGCTGAATTCTAATTTCCAAAAGCTGGAAAACACCTGGTTTAGCATTATTTACACAATATTTATATAAAATCAATATAAAATATTTTTAGCAGATTAATTCTTTTACCTTTTGTGTTGATAAAACAATTGCTAGAGCTATTTGGACGAGTAGATTTAGTCAAGCAAAAAATTTCGTCTCTAATAATAAGCGATAGGACCTCTGACTATGTTTGTTATTAGACTAAATGGGCTGATAATTACCATTAGGTAGCTCAGTACTTAAGCAAAAGTGATTGTTTGGTCCGCAAAAATATGTTATTTACTATATTTATTCTTTATAAAAATAGCTTTCTTAGGTGCAGTTATAACCTTTAAAGGTAGGTCTAGGATCTGACTATTACCTCCCTAAAAGCTATTTTTTTATATTTATAAAATGTTCATCGAATTTCGTCAAGAACTCATGAAAATATCTTTAATATAAACAATTTTAGCGCAGCTTTGTAATATATGTTTTTTTGTTTTTTTCAAAATAACCCACAATTTGATGATGCTTTATAAAGTATTCTGTTATGCTAACCTAAAAATTTTCTATGATAATGTTCTATGTATATTGGATAATTTATTTATTAATTGCTTAAAAATTATCATTAACAATTTGTAACAATTAAAAATTTCTATTGCTAATTAATACTATATTTATCAGATACTCGATATGTATCAAATTAAAAAAAAATTTAAGTAGTAAAATTATTTTTTATATTTTAAAGAATATATTTTTTGAATATATAGGATATCTATATTGTAAACAATGATTTAGAATTATAATATATGTAGATTTAAAATTTATTTTATTACATATACATATCGGGTACCCAATATATGTAAGATTAGCCAAACTATACGATATATATATGATAGGTCACCGATATGTAGCATTTTATCTATTTTTTAATTATAGTCATATGGTACCCGATAGATACCCGATATATTGGTTTTTGACCTGTGTTATACATTCACTGAGGTGAACAACTTGTAGTTAGGGATACTCTGCAACTGCTACTGTTATCTACTTTTGCCCTTGTAAAGTTCACTTTAACCCCTGTACCCACTATCACTTTTCTATCAGTTCTTCTTCGGTACATTCCAAACTTCTAACTAAAAGGGTCAATTTACCTTGGCATTAGGTGCTTTATAGTTTTTCTTCTTCTAGTACCTACTTCCAGAACATAGGTCCTTTTTTTCCAGTATGACTCCGGCAGCCAGGTTGGTGAACCCATTCCTTCGAAGGTTTTGTTGTTTAGTTCTCTGGCTCTGGGTTCCGATACTCCAGTTCTAATAGTACCGTTGAAGATCTTCACTATCTCCTTACTCAGAACTTGCCAAATGGGGTTCTGTTTTTCTGGTTCCTTGGATTTGTCTGTGTAATGATATACAACTGCGCCCAAAAGCTCCTATTCAAAATGATATACCAAGGCTACAGGTAATATACCCAACCGATTGATAAGAAACAGTTACCAGAACACAGGTTTATTTTTCCAAAGCATCACCAGTAGAATTTGAACAGTATTGAACCCTAGACCTGCTGCTTGGAAGGTGACAACTTACCAACTTCCCTAAGTCATCACACTCTAAATTAAAATTATTTTATATAATAATTATAAGACTATTTTACATAATAATAATTTGACTAATTATTTTATTTTACTTAATCCAATTTAAAGTAAATTATTGATACTTTGAATTCAAAGCAAGAACAAGAAACTTTGTTTGCATTGCTAATTGACTAGCAAAAATTTTTAAAATAAAGAAATAAATACAATATCGAAATTATATTTTGTATAAATTTGTATTAATTATGTATAAGTTATAGGTCACAGGTGTTTGCTTTACCTATAAAATGAAAAGTATTCTTGCAACTAATTGGATATCAACATATTACGTGTTTATAATATTAACTCTTGTAATAGCTTATGCTAAAATTGACTTATGCAAAGATCTGAATCTCTATTTAAATTTATAATATCTACTAAAATCCATATATATTTAGCCCTAATCCTAAATCCTAACCAAACTATAAAAAAAAACACCCTAAAAAAGCTCTCTAAAATTTTATAATTTCATAATAAAATTACTTAATTGCTCAGCATAAGACAATCTCAGCATAAGCTGGCACAATTCTTATTCATAATATTATTGGCTAGTATTATATCGGTTCCAGTAAAATAATCTCTTCCAGTGAAAGCTTCGCTGGAACCACTGGAATACCGGAAATATCTGGATATCCAGTGAGGTTCCAGCTTCCAGTTAACAACACTGGACTACATTGAAAAGAGTTAATTGTTGATTGAATAATAAAATTACATAATTAAAATAAAAAAATTTTGTTGTTGAGAAATATTTATTTAAAAGTTAAAAAAAAATTTTTACCTGATTTTTTGGTTTTTTCTGATGTTCGAATGTTTTTTACTTAGTTTAATCAACTCTTTACTGAGAAATCTTTGCTAGAATCCAAAAAATTTTAAAGGACCTTCAATGTTTTGATTGTTTTGATTGGACGCCACAACACGTCGAATCTTCTATGATATCACGTGAATAAATCGCAACTTATAAATTATATCGATAGATCGCGTTACATAAACTTATTAAGCTATGCCCAAGATGTTGTTATCTTTTTTTCTGGCTTTTTATTTCATGGTTCTTTATGGTCTGATTGCAGACCAACAACTGACAAGATGGAATATTTTAACAAAACCGACCCATACGACTGGTCGCTTTTGGGATATCTCAAATAGAGAGCAACTTTCCCTGATTTTCCAATAAACTGTGCGAACATAGCGTTTTTTTTGATTTGATAAAGATTTCTGCTGAAAGTGGGATAAGAGGCGAAGTGGCGAGGGCGATATGGCAAGACTTTAAGGTTGTATATATTTTTTTAAAAGGACTGCCGATGAGCCAAGAACTTCTAAGATTCTTGGTAAACCGTGAGTTAATGTTGCTACACACTAGTGAACTGCGAAGTTGCATAGTGATGACTGAGAGTCAGTAGTGATTCATCAGTAGTCCAAAAATAGCGAGGCACTACTAAACCGTGAGTTGCAGTGTGTTTTTGACCGAGAGTCAATCGCTATTTTCTTGTAGCTTTAATATATTTATTGAAATATTTTGAGAACTAGCAAATGAATTAATAACATTTTATTATTATAAGAATGAAAAAGATTCGTTGGAAGTAAATGCTTTTTGGATTGATTATGATATAGAACTAGAAAGGAAGAGAAAACTTTGGCAGATAAAGTCTTCGGATGTAAGTATATAATTTTTCTCGCACATTCGAATTATGAAACTGCCATTGACATGCTTCTATATATTTACTAGTTGGAATATATATACACGCGGGACCAACAACTAGGAAAGCATATTAAGTCTATTCGAGAAAATAGGACGACAATTAAGCAAACCCAAAGTCTGCTTCCTGAGGTAAAGAGAAATTTTGTATCAGATAACATTCTGTATTTTTTAGCACCTGCTTTTTGCAAATTGATTCATATAAAGTATATCTTTCTATTTAGGCAAATTTATCTGTAATGGATCCCTCAAGTATTTTGAATGATCCGAGAAATTCTTATCCTATAATTAATGGCTCAGGTGATGATATTAGATCATCTTCTGGAAATAGCAAAGTACAAACATCAATATGAAATCATTGAGCAGTTTGCCTTTTGAATCGGCAGTCAAAGAAAGAAAGTATATTAACCATGATCTAGCAGACGAAGTGTTAAAATCATACCAAATACACATTCTTTCCGATTACAGACTAATTTACGATAATGTTGATGTTATGGAATTCGCACGCCCAATAATGAAAACCACAAAAAAAATCAGATATCAAAAAGTCCTTTATCTATTGGTATCATTGATATTCACAATGCCGAATATTTTAAATATTTGCCTCAAAGGTTCAAGGAATATATACAGATCAAGTGCAAGGTACTGACGATTCCATATATTTTTCCGAAAGGAAAGTTATCAATAAATTTGTAGTAGATTGCGAAGAGGATGTTTTAAAGTACCTAGAAAAGTTTGATAACATTGATAATTTGAAGTCATTAGAGGAGTGTTTAGATAAAAATCGAATCATTCTACCTCTCAAATGATCTCATTTATGCTGAAAACCTCTTTCTCTATTTTCTGTTCTTATACAAAAATGATGTACTTACACAATCTTTAACGAAAACTGAATTTAACGCATATGTCTCCAGTACTTAGAAATGCTTTCCTTGGAAAGGCTGATTTGAGATTAAAATGTGGAGAAGTAGCATCCAAGTCATATGATAAATTGAAAGAAATTTTAAATATTGTTACTCGTGGTGGTCCCAGATTGGACTGAAAAGGTTTCCTCAAGTCATTAGGCACTGAAATTTTTGTGCAGGAAGACGGAGCATTAAGTACACAGAGCAAAAGAACAGGAGAAGTCATTCTTACAGCATTATTTTTTGCGCTGCCTTCTCACGTGAAAAATAGAATCAATGATCTTGAAGTTTATAGTCTGCAATTAAACGAATTCGACTCAAAATTTCAGCATCCAAATTCCTCTTTGAGGATACAATTGTTACTATAGAACTTGCACGTGTCGAAATTCCAAGAACCGTGGAATGTTTTTCGAAGTTAGTAGTTGATGTCAAAGTAATATTGTCCTGAAAAGTGCGAACGAGAAAAAATACGATGATGTTTTATGACACGTTAAGAGAAGGTCATAAGCGATTGTCTGACAATGGAGTCCAATTTTCACCAATAAAAGTACCCATATAGATTAGAATAAGTTTACAACAGAATGTAATTCATATATTTTATACATTTGCATAATACAATAGAATTTTCGAATAAAGCTTTGCCACATCGGGCATTATTTTCTGAATTGTGTGCTATATGTATTTGCCATGTAAAAAATACAAATTATATATGCCTTTATTTTGACTGTAGGGATAAAATTGAAATGTTTTTTCAAAGACTTAATATTCACTGTGATTTTTTTTTCTAGCTTTGATTATATATAATTCGATCGTGAATTTTGAGTTTGGATGGTTAACCAAAATTTTATACAATAACTAAATTTTTTTTTTTTTCTAGTATCCATGGGATACAAATACATTTATTTATGATAAATATTTGGGGACGTTATTGGTTTATTTGATTTTATTCATTAATATATATGTAAATACATAAACTGATTCATACTTACAGGTTTACAGTTTACATATCAAAACTGTCCAAAACTATTCAAATAACAATACTGGTCTATTTAATGTATCTAGGGATTAGGAATGTCCAAAATTTTCTTAACTGTTTAATTATTTAACCGACGTATTAACTGTTTAATTTAACCGACATTAAAATTGTGTTGACCCATGATCAATATAATTCATCCTGGCACTATGAAAAATTTTTTATGTGGTTAAACGGTTCCAATTCTTAATTAACATACAGTATAATTTATTTATTTATATATAATGGTAGCAAAAAAAATAGTTTAATGAAGAGATGGTCTACCAACACAGCATCCATGATTCATCTCTCTTCTCGGCATAGCGATTAGATCGGAAAAATGAAATATCAATTCTGATTTGAAAATTAGTGGGGCATGTGATGAATTTTGTGATGATCGTCAGCAAATTTCATTAATTATTTTTCGATAATAAAAGTATAGTTTTCGATAATATAACTTTCGGCAGTACAAAACATACCACGATAATACATCGGCCAAAAATTATATTATCAAAAATTATGCTATCACAAAATTCATGTGTCCCACAAAATTTCAAAATTACTTCAATAAGTTAATACGTAATGAAGTTTAATAATACTTTAGAAAGAAAAATCTTATTAGCAGAAGTTCATTTAGGATTTTTTTTTTTAAATTTCCTTGGTAGTATACCCAAGGGCGCTGTTGGCGCTCTTTTATTTAACTCATTATTTCAAAGGTCTTAAATATATAGTAGGGTTTTCTAACTACTCTATATCTCCCTCCAATCGTCCGTTTTTCCCGGCCGAATCCAGCCGGCCAACCACACTCCGGTGCATGTACCTCTTGGATCATAGGCAGCTTTAAGGAACTACATACTCTGCCGGCCTGCTATATAGGTTGGCCCTTTTTTATCTACCCCAGGAGCCACTTCCCATTTTCAGTTGGTGTAGCATCACTAGGTGCTCTGCTTCCTATTCTTGTTTTCATTTCTTGTTCGTAATGTTCCTTTTATAGTGGATGGTCCTTATGTTTACAACGTTTCTTGTCAGATTTTTTTCCTTTTCTAGATGTCGCATGACCTCTGTGGCTATATTACGCAACTCATTGTAGCTATAGTACCAAGTCCGGAAATGAGAGAGATGTTCAACGCCTCATCATAGATCCTTACTATTTGTGGTCCTAACACAGTTTTTGTCATTCACTAGATTCGAACTGGCGACATTGCGAATAAGACCCCGGAGTGCTAACCACTGCGCTATCCAACCCAGGATCATTTAGGATATTTAAAAAAAGATAGAGGCCAAACATTCTTTTTTTTTATAGTTATGCTTATTGGTCAAAAATTTTCATTGATTGATTAGAAAAAATAATTGTTCAAGTGCTTTACTTAAAGTATTATCGTTAAGGATTTTCAAATTATTACCAATCTCAATGAATTATCATCTTATTACTTATGCTAAAAATCTTTGTTACAAATAAAAAAAACATGTTTTTGTGTAGTAAATTCTGAAAATGAATTTAGAAGAGTCGTATATTTTTATTCTTTCTTGGATCCATTATTTTCATTATTTTATTTATTTTTTTTTTATTTCGAATTGAAACAATAATTGCTAAATGGTAATAATAATAAAGATGCTTGCTCAAATATCAAGATTTTAATTAATCATAATACTTACTAATACAAATTATAAATATTAAGAAAGATACATAAGGAGATTTCAATTATTTTATCATCCATACTATTGGTTAATACTATTAGTTCTCAAAAATTGTCTAATTAATAGTACTATAAATTATAAATACTGGACTATGAGTTATCTAATTTAGAAAGGATTGCCAAATTCTTTTGCTGTGTGGTCTTTAATGTTCATAATTATCAATTCATATGCTAGTAAAAAATCTGCCAAAAAAATAAAAAAATATAAAAAATTACAAATAATAGATAATAAATATAGAATAAAGTATTTAATTGCTGATCCAGATAAGATCAGCAGAATTTCTATATTAGAATTTGGGGAAAATTACTATATTTTTTATTATATGCTAAAATCTTACAACCACCAACTTATATAGAATTTTATATGGTTGTCCCAATTATTTTTAGCAATATTTCAGCATACACTGAGCCAATTTGAATAATCTAACCACCATTAGATACGTCTTAATGAGTTCTACAACTTTCAATTAATTGACTTGAGCTATTAACTTAATAAAAAATCATTTACCTTAGTGGTAGTTGTAAGATTTCAGCATATAATAAAAGGTTATATTGCACTTATCTTCAAAAATTTACTATTGTACCAATATAGTAATTCTGCAGATCTTATCCAGATTATCAATTAAAAATACAGTAAAATACAGTGCAGGATGCCTTAAACTAGCAAGTAAAAACTAATATTTTTTAAATTTATTTATAGAAATAAAAACTATAGATAAATAAAAATTTTTTTTTGTAAAAATATACAGAAAAACAAGCAGAACAAAATTACAGAATTTATTTTTTAATTTAATAAATTTTGAAAGTGCTATTGCTTTTTAAAGTTACTATAGTCGGTATCATCTAATGCCAACAACTTTTTATATATAGGCGCTAATTTTTTAGCTACAGAGTAGTATGATTAACTAATAAAAATACAAGAAAATTTAATATAAATTTAAATTTTATTAATAAATTTTAAAATTTTGTTAATAAATTTAAATTTTGTTATGTTTTTTTATATATAAGTGCCAAATTTTTAAACTATATATAACATTAAATTGATATAAACTTCTTAAAATAAAAGATAATAAAAATTTTATTTGTAAATTTGATAGTTTAATCAAAAAGCTATTAATTTTATAAAAACTTTTTTTTAGTTTATTTTATTTTAAAAAAATTATAAAAGTTTAAAAACTTTATAGTTAAAAGTTAATGGCTTTTTGTGGTAGCAACTATAATAAAATTAAAATTTGGTCATTTATATTAAAAAACATAATAAAAAAGGGTGTTATTTTATGGCAGCCTGTCACCATGGCGACTCAGTGATCGACCAATAAAAATTGATCACATGATTATATGATCGATTGTTCAAAACAATCGATTACATGATCACGTGATCAATTTTTATTGGTTGACTTATCACTTAATAAAGGACATGGTTACTATCTGCATGGCATTTTATAATATTCGGATACCTGGTTAACCATATGGATATCCGGATAATAAACCCATGTACTATCATCAAAATAAAATTTATTATTAAAAATAAGTAATCCAAATCAAAATAATAACGATTACACAACTTTAATTTATTATAACATTACAATAAAATTACATATAAGAGAAAAAAAACTATAAAAAAAACCCCCACATAATCAGTACTGGGAATTCAAATTTCGTCTTAATAATTTCGTTAATATAATTTATTTCTGAACTTAAAACATTTCCAGTTATATATATAAAAAAAAAAAACACCACACCTAATCGATATATAAAAAAAAATTTTCGGTTGGCATTCTAATACCATGGTGGCGCTAGAAGAAAAAAAAATTAATATAAGATTTATATATATAAAAAAAACAAAAAACAATACCTAATCGTTATTAAAAAAAAACTTCAGTTCCAGTTGGCATTTTTAATACTGCAGCGGCACTAAAAGAAAAAAAAAATTTACAGTAATATAAA
Organism: Gigaspora rosea; assembly: GCA_003550325.1. NCBI lineage: Eukaryota > Fungi > Glomeromycota > Glomeromycetes > Diversisporales > Gigasporaceae > Gigaspora > Gigaspora rosea. Next base: position 202,667 of record QKWP01000171.1, on the reverse strand, counting down.
AAAATTACAAATATAAAAAAAAAAAAACCCCCCACCGCACCTAATTGGTACCACAGCAGCACTAAAATAAAAAAAATTTAATATAAGAAGATTTATATATAACTTATATATATAAAAAAAAACCACTACACCTAATCGTTTAATCGTTACTAAAAGAAAAAACTCCAGTTCTAGTTGGCATTTCTAATACTGCGGCAGCAGTGCGGTAGCGCTATAAGAAAAAAAATTTAACATAAAAAAGATTATAAAAAAAATAATAATAATAATAATAATAATTACCATACCAAGAGCACTTTTTTTATTATAACTCTCGTAAAAACCTGGGAGCGAAATGGCATTTTCTAATATTACAGCAATAGAAAAAAAATTTTTAAAATAAAAAAGATTTAAAAAAAAATACTTAACTTATATCCTATAATAAAAAAAACAATCCCATAGTGCTAATAGCCAAGAAAATTAAAAGAAAAAAAAAATTAAAAGAAAAAAAAATTTAAAAAATTTAAAAAAAAAAAATTACTACGCCAAGATCACTTATTTTATTATAACCCTCGTAAAAGCCTGGGAACAAAATGGCATTTTTTAATACCACGGCACTAGAAAAAAAAAATTTAAAATAAAAAAGATTTAAAAAAAAAAAAATTACCACCAAGAGCACTTATTTTATTTAAAAGCCTGAGAACGAAATAGCATTTTCTAATACCATGGCACTAGGAAAAAAAAATTTAAAATAAAAAGATTTAAAAAAAAAATACTTATATCCTATCGTATTCATAGCGCTAACAGCCAAAAAAATTAAAGGAAAAAAAAAATTAAATAAAACCTAGATCTACAAACCCCTTTTGTCATAGTCTTTATGACAGAAACAAATTCAAAAAATATTGACTTGCGGCTTACAGCATTATGGCTTATGGCTTTACAGTATTATGGCTACGGCTTTATCTGCAACTACTATAGCTTTACCTGCGACTAACAATGGTGTATACTAAAAAAAAAACCTAAAAAAATATATATATATATTAAAGGCAAAAAACAAACCAAAAAAGAAGCTAAAAAAAAAACTTCCCAAAAAAAACGGCGTCGATGCGGTAATGACTTTGATATCAAAAAAACAACAGTTAAAAAAACCCCCCGGCAAAAACAATGATTATCAAGCGATGATCATTGTTTATATATGATCACTAATCTCTAAAATGATTGGTCGATCATATAGGGGCCGCCATTTCCTTTTTGCTATAAAAAAAATATAATAAAATTTTAAAGGTTTATATAATTTAGCACATATGCATTGTAATGCACCCATCTAATAAACCAATCAGATCATAGGATCAGGTGTAATGTGAAATCAAAACAAAATAGTAATATTTTAAAAAATTGCTTGTGGCTTATAAATTTGTTTATGAAATTACTCTTTGCACTCTAACAAAAAAATTTTTTACAAAATTTTACTATAAAACCCCTTTTCTTGCTCATGTTTTACTTGTATCTCACTCTAACACTAATTTACAAAAAGAATGTGTTGTTTGTTTAAGTTGCTTGTCTGTTTTGATTTTATATTATACAGATTAGTGTTCTGTATAATTCAGACCGAGCAGGTATTTTTGAAGATCTGAATTTAGTCTAAATACCAAATCGGATCTAAATTTAAGATCTGAAACCGCATCACATAGGCCCAGGTCCAGTCTGGATCTGAGAAATATCAAAAAAAAATGTGGATGCACGATCGAATTACAAGTATGAAATTGAAATTTATAAGTGAATGCCTTTAGAAAAACCCTATTTCAGGTTTCAAGTTTATTTTTTAATAAACTTGAAACCCATAGAAGCATTGGAAGGTAACTAGTAATTTGGTATTTTAAAATATGGCAAATAGTAGCCTTTTATGCATTTTTATACTATGCTGCTTGAAACAAATTAACTATTTGATTTAAAAAAACTTTTATTTTAGAAATGCTATGGTTATGGCATTATAGCTTATTTGCAACACAATGGGAGTATATGATTTTGTCATAACCATAACTTGCTGAATTTCTTTATTATCCAAATAAAAAAGCGCAATTAACAAATAAATACATTAATGCAATTCAAATTTACGACATTAATGTAAATACAAAAAATACAATTTATTTAATCCACACAGAGCATTAATTATCATAACTTCCAGAAGTAAAGATTCAAATCGCGGCCCAAATGGTTTATTTAATAAAATTGATTTGGGCTTATATGAATATACTAGACAATTATTTTATTATTTTATTTTTTTTGAAATTTAGTATTATCTTGCAGAACCTAGTAATGGGCATGTGTATAAAATAGAAATGAACAAATCCTAAATATAAATAACACGTTAATAAAGTGCTTATAGAAGAGCAAAAATGCAAACTAGAGTTAGAATCTGGATATATTTTTATTATCCGGATATAAATAAAATCAAAAAATATATCCAGATTAATCTATTTTAAATCTGGATATAAATATATCCGAATGTATCTGAATATAAATATATATCCAGATATAAATTTATATCCAGATATAAATTTTATCCGGATATATATTTATATCCAGATAGGAAATAAATCCAGATAGAAGGTACATACAACGTAATATAAATAGAAGGATTTTTGTATGATTGGCTAATAAACCTACTAACAACTAGGGCTAAACACTGACCTATATCTATATCCAACACATCCGATCCAGAAATTTGGAGATAGCCTTGTAAAAATCTCGTAGGTTAGATATATCTGGTTACATCTGGATACATTTATATCCAGATATATATTTATATCCAGATATATATTTATATCCAGATATATATTTATATCCGGATTTATATTATATCTGGATATAGATTTTCAAAAAATTGAATCCGGATTTATTTAAAATCCAGATTAATCCAGATATAAATATATATCCGTATTCAACTACTATCTCTAGTTACAGGTGACCCAGTTAACTAGGTTGATCAAAGGGTCAACTGGGTCATGGGTGATCCAGCTGATCTGGGTTAAACAAAGAGTTATAGGTAACCTAGTTCAGACCTAGTTCTAAAATAGTCTCTTAATAACATATGATCGATAAAACTTTTTCTGCCCCAAGTCAGGTGACCTGTATGAGTTATGGGTCAGAAATTGTTATAATCCGAGTCAAATAGGTCAGAATTACCATATGTGTTCAAAATTAAGCTATCTTTTTTGGCCAAAAAATTACACAAAAAATCGTAAAGTAGCATATTTTCAAAATATTGAGTTTTTTGAAAAAATTAAAAACCGTACTAATAAAAGGTTGTCCAAATATTACTAAATTTTTACTATAAGTGTATTTTGATATGCTGAACAACTTTACTTAATCGAACTTTTGAAGTTTACTTAGTAAAAAAAAATAGTTTATATGTAGCAACTGCTACGAATTTTTTAAGATTTAAAAAATCAGGAGGTAGCTATTTTAGGTAGTAGCTTATTTTCAGACATATATGGCAGTCAATCTAAAATAAAAATAAAAAAAAATTTATAAGCCCATAATCAGCCATATTGGACAAAACCTTTCGATGATGAACTATTTGATGAAGCATTTCGTAACAAGTTATATTCTAAATTTCATAAAGATTAAACTCAGGTAGAAATTGTTGTTATATGATTACCTGAAATACATAATAATTTACTGGATAACCTAAGTAGGAATTTCTCAACAGGTCCAATCGCTAGTAATTCACCAAAATATAATAAGTGAACGGTTTATTTTAAATCAATGAGAACAAAAATTATTTTAAGTATATTAAATAAAGGATTTCAGAACTAAATAAATGCAAATAATCATTAAAGATTTAAAAATTAATAAATAAATAGCACATTTCGAAAATAAGTAGATAGCATTTTGAATTATAAATCAGAAATAAGATTCTCTAATTTTAATTTTGAAACCTTTTAAATAAGATATAAACGTTGTATCTTGAATACTTTGATTAATAAATGATTTTTTTTTTTTTTTTTTTTTAAGGTGAGTTGTGCCTCGAAGACTTTTATTGAGTATATGTTTGTATATATTATGCAATACAATGTTATACTATTCAAGTACTACAGACTCAGACATTCTTAACTATCTGTGACCTAAACCTACCAGAGCTTTCCATATCCCATTTTCTGTATAACCTGGATTTTTGGACTACTCCCTATTTTGTTATTCGGCTAATTACTATATTCCCTGCTTCTTTCATATTGCTGATCCTATACTTCCAAGTAGGTGCGAGGGCCTTGCCCAGACGATCGTAACCTCACGGCTAGTTCCTAAACCTTGGTGTTCCAAGATTACTCACTAGTAGTACCTGTAGTCAGTGTTGTCATGGGACACGGACACGGACCGCGGACAGTCCAGGACGGGACGTCCAGGACATGTCCGCTCAGAATTTTTTTTGTCCCGGACATTTTGCGACTCAACATGTGATCATCTACCAATAAAATTCGTATAATTCCGCAATTTGATTGGTTTTACCCGCGGACATGTATCATGTTGGGACATTATTGCGGACATGCCCCGGACGTCCCGTCCCAGACTGTCCGCGTCTCTGAAAAATCGGCAGGACAATGTCCGTGTACAACACTGCCTGTAGTGCTGCCGCCACCAGGTTCGTATCTCAAGCTATCTCTTAAATGCTGCCGTAACCTAGCTGTATCTCAAGCCACCACCTTCCTCCAGTGGTAGGGGCAGAGCCTTGCTGTACCCACTACTTCCAGTAATCTGTCGTATATTACTGCAGATATGCTATCTGGATTAGTTAGCAGATACTTACCCTAAAGGTAGGTGAGCACCGGCTATGTTGCGTAACTGGTCCGAGTGAGAACCACCTGTATTCTCAGCAAGCTAGCTCTCACTCCTCCTATGTAATACAGCTACTCCCAACTGGATTTCGTATACATTTCTGTACTACTTCCAACTTCTTGTAGAGCGGTTGGTGTTCTACCATTGGTTAGGCCAGGGAGCTTTATTTCGTACATAGTACTTCTCACCAGGTGATTCGTCATTTTGTTCATATTCCTAATTCGCAGATCTGCCTCTATAGTGGTAGTTTCCTTCCAATTTAGGTTTGGTACCGGTGCCAGAGGTGTTCCTTATTTGATTCAGGCCAATTCTTTACCACAGATCCCTTTGTGTTCACTACTTTTCTCACCACTCAGGTTCATGTTACAGTTATGTCGCCCTCTCAATCAAGATCCCCAAGACCGCCTTAGGGTTGTTGGTGCTATCTTGTTCTTGCCTGCCAAGAAATTACTCGCGCAATCTTTGTGTAACAGGACTGTCATCTATAGTGCCAACCCTCCACAATGGATCTCCTTCCGGAAATTCCTAAATCAGATTCGTACTTCACATGGACTTTCACAAGGCCTTGCATTCGAATTTTTCTAGAAACCGCTTCTAGTAGAATTCGAACCAAAGACCTTGGCTATGAGGGTTGAGCATCTAGACCACTAGACTATAGGGCCCCAATTCCGATTAATAAATGATACTAGATTTACAAACTAAATAAACATAAAATAAGCAAAAATTAAAATGTAAAATAAACAAAAATGAACTTAATTAGGTATTGCATGCTGCGATATGCTTGTATATCACACCCCAATGATTTACCAATTAAATTTATAACAAAATAAAAAAATTTTTCTAAAATTTGTAATATTAAAAAATTTCATCTACTTAATTACCTTTCATGCTTTAACAACAAAAATTCCTTGTAAAAATTTGGTATATATTATTATCTACTCTCTAATTTCTAACACTAACCCTTACCCTTACCCTAACCTTATATTAATTTAAATTTTTGTTATATAGAACATTTGTTACACAAATCTACAAACTATTTTTACATATTGTGTGAGATGAATTAGCATATCGCAGGGTGCATCGTATATATTTATTCAACAAAAATTAAAATGTAAAATAAGCAAAAATTAAAATAATATTTGAGTAAATTATATGGTATGATAATCAGAAATTTTATATATAGATATTAATCGATATATAACGCTTAATCGTTTTATATCGATTAGATATTAATCGATATATAACACTTAATTCGTGATTCTTTTGTAAACAATAGTACTGTCATAGTAAAAGTTGGGGGGAATCTAATATAAGTTTTATAATAGAGCTGAATCCAGCTTCACCCACAAGGTAGGTCATCTTTTTTTCAAGATAACCTTGCTTGGAGCTCTAATAAAAGTTATAGAGCTGATGTTTGTGGTTCTAATAGTAGTAAGATCGGTAAAATTGGCCTGGTGGTTGTTGAGATACCCTAGCCTTTCTCTTTATAATCATATAAAATTTCTTTAAAAAATTTTAAAGAAACCTTATATGATTGTAAGAAGAAAAGCTAGGGTATCTCAACAACCACCAGATCAATTTTACTGATTTTACTACTATTAGAACCACAAAAATCAGCTCTATAACTTTTATTAGAGCTCCAAGAAAGGTTATCTTGAAAAAAAGATGACCTACCTTGTGGGTGAAGCTGGATTCAGCTCTATTATAAAACTTATATTAGATTCCCCCCAACTTTTACTATGATAGTACTATTGTTTACAAAAGAATCATGAATTAATCGTTTTATATCGATTATAAAATATCGCTATATATCAATTAATTGGATAAAAATCGATATATATCTATAATCGATATATATTATTTTTTACATTAAATCATTATATATCTATAAATCGATTATAATCATAATTACTTGAAACGATATATAACAATTAACAGATCTTTAATGATTACATAGTGTTTTGACCACGTTACAAAAATTTCATCCCAGATCACCGGGTAAAAAAAAAAACAAAAAAAAAACAGAGTTCAAACTTTCTTAAGCCTATTTGATCTGTAAGCTACCATGGATCATAAAAATATATTCCACAAAATGTGCCAAAAAACTTAAAAAAAAAAAAAAAAAGTTGTTTTGACCTATTTTTACCTCTCTCTCTCTTTTACCTCTCTCCCTTTTTCCTCTTACTTTTTTTTTTCTTTTTTCTCTTTCTTTTTTTTTCTCTTTTTTTTTCTTTTTAATATTTCGAATATTTTCGAAATATTTTGGAATTAGTAGATCTGTAACCTGCATCATATCAAAAACACGTTTGAACTAATATTTTTGAAATGTTTCGATAATTTTCAATGATTGTACCACAAGATCAGATTAGATCTTTGTTTTTTTTGTTTATAATTTGATCTTCTATTAATTTTATATTGTTTTTCATTTTCCTTTTGTTTTTTTTTGGTTTTGTTTAGTTACATTTTGTTTTTTTTTATTTATATTTTTTTTATTTTTTAATTATTTTTATTTTATTTCGACACTTTACTACTAGCACTTTGCAAGAAATCCATTGACTTTTTGGTACTTAGCACAAGCTAACTTAGCCTTTTGACACTTTGCAAGAACATACAACTACTTTCTCTAGCAATTTCAAAAGTTCAAAAATGCAAGTTTTCACAAGTTTGCGCAAGTTTTTACAAGTTTTTGCAAAGGTTTCATTTTATTTATTTTTTTGTTTCATGATTTTTGTTTTTGTTTTTTTTATTTTTATTAATTTATTTTATTCTGGCACTTTGCAAAAACCTTCGACGATTTCTAAATTGCAAAAACACGAACTTGAAATATAGATTTGGAGCTTTGTTTATTTTTTTAATTAGTTTGTTTACATTTTTGTTTTTTGTTTGTTTTTTTTTTTACTTATTTTTTTAATTTTATTTTGTTTTATTTATCCTTTATTTCTTTCGAAACTTTGCAAGAAAATGACTTGACTTTTCCGGCACTTTACAAGAACACCAATTCTAATATCTCTGGTATTTTGCAAGAAGTCACGAATATGAACGAATATAATTGAATATAAGCAAATATGAGCGAAATATAATAGTTTATTTTTCTTTTTCATAGTGAATGTGGGTCATATAACAGTTGTTATACGTCAAATAGACTTACACAAACTCACGGTATAACAGAAAAAGAAAAATAAATCTGTTATTGAATGTTCCACATCCAATAACAGTGTATCTGGCTTTGAATTTAATGTGCTTGACAACCTGAGCATCTTTGGGCCCAGGTTAGCACATTAAATTCAAAGCCAGATACTTCTTTTATTTGTCATCCAAAATGATCAAACTGTGATCCTTTGGATCACAGTATTCTCATTTCTCCTGCCAAATAAAACTGTTATTGGATGCTATACATCCAATAACTATTTATTATTTTTTTCGTTTTTGTTTTTTTTGTTATTTTTCAGTTTTGTTTTTTGTTTTTTGTTTGTTTTTTTTTTACTTATTTTTTTTATTTTATTTTATTTATTCCTTACTTCTTTCAGAACTTTGCAAGAAAACAATCTAACTTTCTGGCATTTGCAAGAAGTAGCAAATATAAGCGAATATAAGCGAATATGAGCGAATATAAGTGAATATGAGCAAATATAAAGAATATAATAGTTTATTTTTTTTGGTTTCATTTTTTTAGTTTTTTTTTTGGATTTATTTTTTTTTTGTTATTTTTTTTATAATAATATACAATATATGTAATATTTAAAATATAATATATAATAAGAGTGTGGCAACTTAGGGAAGTTGGTAAGTTGTCACCCCTCAAGTGGCAGGTCTAGGGTTCAAATCCCACTGGTGACGCTTTTGAAAAATAGACCTGTGTTCCAGTAACCGTTTTCTGTCAATCAGTTGGGTACATTACCTGTAGTCCTTGGTAACCATCTTGAATGAGAGCTTTCAGGCGAAGTTGTGCCTTGTGATACAGACAAATCCAAGGAACTGGGAAAATGAAAACCCATTTGGCAAGACCCGAGTAAGGAGGTAGCGAAGATCTTTAACGGTGCTACCAAAACTAGAATATTGGACTGGAGCCGAAAAACCAGACGTCGGCCTTAGGGACAAGGTCTACCAACCTGCCGCCGGTTCGGGTACTGGAGGAAAAGGACCTATGTTACAAAAGTAGGTACCAGGAGAAGAAAAACCATAGTGGCACCTAATGTCAGGTAGATCGACCCTTCCGGGCCAACTGCTTTGGAAGTTTGGGACGTATTGGTGAAAAACCAATAGGAAAGTAATGGTTGGTACTAGGGTTGGAGTGAACCTTACAAGGGCAAAAGTAGGTAACGTTAAGTTACCGAAGTGTAGATAATACCTGTGTGGGACAGGAACTGCTCTACCAAGTTTTCCGTCGAGGATAAATTAGTCCTAAGGGTGGGTAATTAGAATTCGGTACAATGTATCGGTGATACAAGATGGGTTGGCAGGTAGAACAAGAATCAGAGGGTTTAAATAGTCAATTCCTGTAGTTGGGTTGCAGGTATGACAGCTAGTGTGGAACCTTAGGCCGGACCACTTAAATTAGACACCAAAAGTGTACGTGTGGCTAGTTGTTCTCGTCTTTGTAACTAATGCCGGTAATCCCCTAAGCGGAATACTGACGGCCCTAAATATCTTGAATAAAAATTCCTATGTCCCGAAGATGGACACTTTGAATACAAAAAATATATATATATATATAATATATAATAAAAAAATAAAATTTTATATTAAATAGCGAAAACTTGCAAATATTGTATTTTAATAATTTAAAATATTATATAATAATAATAAATAAAAAAAATTTATAATTAAATTGCAAAAACTTGCAAAAACTTGCAAAAACTTTTAAAATGTTCAAAAAGCATGATTATACAAATATAATAAGAGACTTGTTATTGCCACCCCCCACTTTTGTTAATGCCACCCCCTACCCCGGAATCCGGACCACTTCCGGCCTTTCCGGACTGCCTCCGACCTAAATCATGTGACCCAAGCCACAAAACAAGGTCACATGACTAATAAAATTTGTCTCAAAGATATTTAGTTACACAAAATTGTGGTGCATAGTTTGTGTAACCTTTTTATCCAATCAATTTATAGACTGGGATCCTAGGTCCGGTACGGGTCTATATAGAATTTGATTAATAAAATTCTACAAATTCTTAAAATTCACAAATTCTTATTAATTAATTCTATTTAATGCACTAAGTAAACTTGTTTAGCACCTAAAAATACACCAAATCGGCTATGTTGTTTTTATTTTACTTGAAATTTGGAGAACAGATGCATAATTTTGGATTTTTGATCAAAAAAGTCAAATTTAAGCATCTTTTCTCCAAATTTCAAGTAAAATAAAAACAACCCTGCCGATTTAATGTATTTTTAGGCGCTGAACAAGTTTACTTAGTGCATTTTGTTAGAATTAATTAGTAAAATTTTATGAATCATAAGATTTTATAGAATTTTATTAATAAAATTCTATAAAATCTTATAATTCGCAAATTTTTATTAATTAATTCTAACAAAATGCACTAAGTAAACTTGTTCAGCACCTAAAAATACATTAAATCGGCAGTGTTGTTTTTATTTTACTTGAAATTTGGAGAAAAGATGCTTAAATTTGACTTTTTTGATCAAAAATCCAAAATTATGCATCTGTTCTCCAAATTTCAAGTAAAATAAAAACAACATAGCCGATTTGGTGTATTTTTAGGTGCTAAACAAGTTTACTTAGTGCATTAAATTAGAATTAATTAATAAGAATTTGTGAATTTTAAGAATTTGTAGAATTTTATTAATAAAATTCTATATAGACCCGTACCGGACCTAGGATCCCGGTCTATAAATTGATTCGATAAAAAGGTTACACAAACTATGCACCACAATTTTGTGTAACTAAATATCTTTGAGACAAATTTTATTGGTCATGTGACCTTGTTTTGTGGCTTGGGTCACATGATTTAGGTCGGGAGCGGTTCGGAAAGGCCGGAAGCGGTCCGGATTCCGGGGGTAGGGGGTGGCATTAACAAAAGTGGGGGGTGGCAATAACAAATCTCTATAATAATTATTAATTGATATCATATCAGATATATATCGATTAATATCGATATATATCGATTACTATCACTATCGATAGAAATCAGCAGGGGTGATGGATATCAATATATATCTTACCGGTTAGTAATCGATATATATCTATATATAAAATTTGCTAATGATAATTGCTATACTCAAAATAAGAATTAACTAAGAGATAATTTAGGAATTGTGCATTTAATTAAATAAGTACACGTTACTCTGGTTATATTGATATTTTGAGTCAAATTCAAAATGGTAATACTGTAAGTTATACTAATATTTTATGTTAAATTTTTGAAAAAAACTGGCAGTATAGAAAGGTTTTACTATAATGTCGTTATATTCAGATGTTGGTATAACCAGAGTAACATATAGTAATTTTCAGATACAATAGCATTTAAACTAGAAAATTAGAATTTGATCAGTTCGAAGAAAATAATATTTTGTTTTTCATATAATTTTTTTTGGTTCAGAAATAGCCTCCTAACTGTAAATTAGTAAATTTATAGGGTATTACTTATAAGGAGTTATCTATGTGCTACCCCAAGTGGTAAATTATTTTGAAAGATCCAGGATGTAGGTGAGATTTTCCGGATCACGTGTTCAGTCGATCTCCGATCTAGGTCGGGACCACGGCTAGTTACACAGATCAATATAAACACTTTTTTATTTAATCAGTTTTTTTATTTTTTATTTAATCAGTTTTTTTATTTTTTATTTAATCAGTTTTTTTTGATTTTTTTATTTGTATAGCGTTGCCGTTCGTCGTTAGTGTTGTTGTCTCTTTTCACTGCTAGTGTCGTCTTCGTTTTTATTCTTGGTTTCCTTGTCAGTTTGGTGCTGCAATTGCTGTCGTCGCGTTTTCACTTGTCTTTAATAAGTCGTTTCGTTAGTGGCATTTTTCTTCTATTGTCATTTCGTCGCGTCTTTGATTTCTTATACTACCATTTCATCTGAAGTGTTAAATATTGTTTTATTTTTCTTTTTTCTAGTGTCGTCGGTTTGTCATTTTGTAAGTTCGTCGGTGTCATGTCTTTCGTTTTGCTAGGTGTTGTAACCGGTAGCGTCATCTATAGGTGGGTTTTTTAACAATGGTAGTGTTAAATAATAGCGGGATAAGGGTTAGATAGTCGTATTAGTGTAGAAGTTAGATTTTGTAATATAGTATTAGTGTGTGTTTGAAGATAATTATATATACAAAATAAATATAAAATGAATAGGAGAATACTTAACTTCTTTTTCTAGTTTTTCTGTAGTATATTTGGGTCTGTTCGTCGCTAAAGGTTAGGGTTAATAAAGTTGGTTTATAAAATAAATAATTTAAAATATAAAATTAAATGAATTAAAAAATAAATAAAAAATAAGTTAAAATTAAAAAAAAAAAATAAAAAAATAATATTAAATTAAAAAATAAAATTACAATAAATCGAATTTTATTTTATTTAAAACTTTTAAAAACTTTTAACTTTTAAACTTTTTAAACTTAAAACTTTAAACTTCAAACTTAATAACTTAAAACTTTTAAACTTTTAAGTTTTAAAAGTTTTAAGTTATTAAGTTTAAAGTTTAAAGTTTAAAAAGTTTAAAAGTTAAAAGTTTTTAAAGTTAAAGTTTAAAAGTTTAAGTTTTAAATAAAATAAAATTCGTTTTATTGTAATTTTATTTTTTAATTTTTTATTATTTTCTCTTTATTTTTATTAATTTGGTTTGATTTTATTTATTAAATTATTTTATTATTTATTTTTTTTCGGTTTTTTTTGTTTTACTATTATTTTTTTTTATTTTTTATTAATTTGGTTAAATTATTTTTTTTTTATAAATTAATTTATTTAATTATTATATGTTTTAACTTCATTTTTATTTTTATTCGTTTTATTATTTTTTAAATTATTTTACTTATTCTATTTTTTTATAAATACGTTTTTTTTTTAAATTATTTTATTTATTTTTTTTTTTATTTAGTTATTTTAATTGTTTTTATTTTGTTCTTATTCGTTTTATTATTTTTTAAATTATTTTACTTATTAATTTGTTTATTTATTTTAAATTATTCCATAGAAGAATTTCAATTACCGGTACAACAATTCAGAAGAAGAGGGTACGTATATATTTTTATTTTTTAATTATCTTTCTTTACATTATATCAAACACGCACTAATACTAACTTTAACTATACTAATTAAAACTCAAACCCGACTAATACTAAACACTAATCCTGCATTACAAACTAACCTCTACACTAATCTTATACGACTATATAGCCCTATTATCTAACACTAACTCTTGCAAAACGTTATGAAACGACGAAACAAGACACTATAGAAAAAAAGAAAAACACTACAAATAAAACGGCAGACAAGTAAATCAAAAACGCGACGGAACGAGACAACCGCACCTTATCTACAACAAGTGAAAACGCAACGAAACACCAAACCGACAATGAAACCAAGGATAAAACTCAAGATGGCGAAAAGAGGCGACAACAACAACGACGAACGGCAATACTAAAAAAAAAGGTTGGTAGTGTAAAAAAAAAAATCTGTGTATTTATTTTTTTTATATTGTATTGATCTGTGAAACAGGAAAGTCCCACATGATCACGTGACCCGTCCTAAACCAGAGATCGGTCCCGACCTAGACCGGGGGCCGGATCCGGAAAATCTCACCTACGCCCTGGGTCTGTCAACCATTTTTGCCGCCCTCATTGATAATCCAATCAAATAGCAGAATCAACATCACGATTTCCTAAGTATAAAAGTTTTTTAAAACTTTGAGCAAAGATACCTTGACAACCGCCTAACCAAATTTGATAAACTTTTTTTATTTTGATTCTATAGATCTGTAGAATCAAAATAAAAAACGTTTATCAAATTTGGTTAGGTGGTTGCCAAGATATCTTCGCTCAAAGTTTTGAAAAAATCAAAACGTCTATCAAAATAATAGTAGCAAAAATTTTGTAAAAACTTTGAGTGAAGATATCTTGGCAACCAACTAACCAAATTCGATGAACTTTTTTTTATTCTGTTTCAACAAACCTATAGAATCAAAATAAAGAAAATTTTATTGAATTTGATTAGGTGGTTGCTAATATATCTTTGCTCAAAGTTTTGAAAAGTTCAAAACGTCTATCAAAATAGTAGCAAAATCTTTGGGCAAGATATATTGGCAACCATCTAACCAAATTCGATGAACTTTTTTTTATTTTAATTTTGTAGATCTGCAGAATCAAAATAAAAAAATGTTCATCGAATTTGGTTAGGTGGTTGCCAAGGTATTTTCGCTCAAAGTTTTGAAAAGATCAAAATGTCTATCAAAATAATTGTAGCAAAAATTTTGTAAAAACTTTGAGCGAAGATATCTTGGCAACCACCTAACCAAATTTGATGAACTTTTTTTATTCTGATTCAACAAACCTATAGAATTAAAATAAAGAAATTTTATTGAATTTGACTAGGTGGTTGCTAATATATCTTTTCTCAAAGTTTTGAAAAGTTCAAAACGTCTATCAAAATAGTAGCAACAAAAATTTTGCAAAATCTTTGGGCGAAGATATCTTGGCAACCACCTAACCAAATTTGATAAACTTTTTTTTATTTTAATTATGCAGATCTGCAGAATCAAAATAAAAAAACGTTCATCGAATTTGGTTAGGTGGTTGCCAAGTTATCTTTGCTCAAAGTTTTGAAAAGATCAAAACATCTATCAAAATAATAGTAGCAAAAATTTTGTAAAAACTTTGAGCGAAGATATCTTGGCAACCACCTAACCAAATTCGATGAACTTTTTTTATTTTTATTCTACAAATTCGTATAATCAAAATAAAAAAATGTTCATCGAATTTGGTTAGGTAGTTGCCAAGATATCTTCGCTCAAAGTTTTGAAAATTTCAAAACGTTTATCAAAATAATAGTAACAAAAATTTTGTAAAAACTTTGAGCGAAGATATCTTGGCAACCACCTAACCAAATTCGATGAATTTTTTTTTTATTTTAATTCTACAGAGTTATAAAATTAAAATAAAAACAGTTTATCGAATTTTGTCAGGTGGCTACTAAGATATCATTGCTCGAAATTATTGGACACATTACAATATTATTACTATATTATAACTACATAGCAAACACGTTTATTAAATTATATATTAGATATATTACAACATGATTACTATTATTCTATACGGTTTATGCATGAAAAGTTCTTTATTAAAAAAAAAAATTACAATATTTAGCCATTAACTAACCCTAACCCTAACCACTAACTCAAAAGCCCAAAACGCTTTAATGTAACAAACATTCCAAACCACATCAACATGTCATAACAAAGTTAACAAAGCCACCAAACGTCCATTTTCACAGCACCAAGAATCGCCAAAGAAAAGTACCAAAAACAATGAAAGTCCACCTGAAACGCTAAAAGAAAGAGAAACATTAGTAAAGAGCAAACAACACAAAAAACGCTAATAAAGAATCGAAATTACTGAAGAAAAGTACCGGAAAACAATGAAAATTTACCCCTATGATCAAAAATTGGCAAAGAAAAAAATACTGAAAATAGCACAAGCCCACACTATGAACCGGAACTCCAAAAAGAACGCCTAAAAAAAAAAAGTTAGTAGAGAGCTGAAAACACAAAAAACAGCAAGAAAAATGATCAAGAATCACCAAAGAAAAGTACTGAAAATGCTGAAAGTCTACTTGAAATACCGAAAGAACATCTAAAAAAAGAAAGAAAAAAAAAAGTTAGTAAAGAGCAAACAACACAAAAAACTCTAAGAAAGAATCAAAATCACCAAACAAAAGTACTGGAAAGCGACGAAACTTTATCTCTAAAATTAAAAATTGCTAAAGAAAAATAACACAAGCCCACACCACGACCGGAGCACCAAAAGAATGCCTAAAAAGAGCAGAAAGCACAAAAAACGACAAGAAAAAGGATCAAGAATCTCCAAAGAAAAGGTTCAAAAACGACGAAAGTCCACCTGAAATACCGAAAGAACACCTAAAGAAAGAAAAGAAAAAGTAAAGAAAAGAACAAGTTAGTAAAGAGCAAACAACACAAAAAATGCTAAGAAAGAATCGAAATCACCAAACAAAAGTGTTGGAAAACAATGAAAGTTTATTTCTACAGTCAAAAAATTGCCGAAGTAAAGTACCGGAAAATAACACATGCCCACACTACGAAACCGGAACACTAAAAGAACACTTAAAAAAAAAAAGGTTAGTAGAGAGCAGAAAGCTGAGAAAAAGGATCAAGAAAGTCGAATGTCTACCCTGAAATGCCGAAAGAACATCTAAATAAAGAGGAAGTTAGTAAAGAGCAAACAACACAACAAATGCCAAGAAAGATTCGAAATTACTAAAGAAAAGTACCTGGAAAACAACGAAAGTTTACTTCTACAACCCGAAATGCACAAAAAACACCTAAAGAAAAAATAAAGAAGTTAATAAAGAGCAAACAATATGAAAAATATGAAAAACGCCAAAAAAGAATCAAAATCGCTGAAAAACATACCAGAAACAACGCAAGTTCATCTCCCCGTGAACCGGAATGCCAAAAAACACCAGACCAAAAGCAACTGTAAAATCGGTTAGTAAAAAAAAAATATCAAAACAGACGATTATCTATATATCACATGGTCGGTGACTCTTAGGAGCGGCAAAAAAATTAGATACCACCCGGGATGGCACAGAGAATTTTCCTACTTATAAATAATTTATTAGCAAATAGTTTTACGTAGTTTACAAATTAGAGGGCATCCATAAATAACGTTATACAAGAGGGGGTTGGATGAACGATAATGTTTTTCTTAATAAGTAGGGGGGTCAAAAAAATATAACGTAATTTTTTTAGAAAAAATTGGCTAAAACTTGAACCAGTAGTCCAAATTTAATGATTTTGGTACCATTCGATTCGTTTCTGTGAGAAGAGTCGAATGGTACCAATTTCATTTCATTTGGATCACTGGATCGAATTCTATTGCCAAATACTATTGGTTATTATGTTTTTTTATAAAATTATTATAAAATCAAGAGTTTTTTGTGATAAATATTGATCCAGTGATCCAAATGAAATGATTTTGGTACCATTGGATTCGTCTCACTGAGACGAATCAAATGGTACCTAAATCATCCAAATCGGATTACTGTGTCACAATATATTCAAGTTTTTGTAAAATTATATATATAAACATACAGATTTTGAAAAATTTTTTTATATAGTAGGGGGGGTCAAGTGCTACTATGAGGGGGTACATAACGTTATTTATGGATGCCCCCTTACATATAAGTAATACTATACTATATATGATATAACATTTCTAATTCATATATATATATGATTAAAGGTAGACACTAAGCTAGTATCAATGTTAGATTATTAATTCTTATATGACAACCAGCCAACCAAGTTGTTCAGATTTATTAGAATAACCTGGTTTATGATTTGTAAATGGATAAGTGCCTGGTATTTAAGTTTTATACCAGATCTAATTTATAGATGCCTGCCAAAATTATTTTGCTAACGAAATACTATAGTTTTATCTATATTTTGTCATTGATGAAATGATGAAACTATAGTATTTCATTAGTTCACATAAATTTTGTCAGTCTAATCACTACTTTTCAATTTGCTTTCTATTAAATAATAATACCGGCAAAAACTCATCTAACTCAAAATTTTGACTGCTTTTTCAGAATATGGTCTAAATGCAATTTATTTCAATCATATTTACTAATTTGATTTTTTTTTGTTTGTTTTGACGCACCCCAAAATTATAGTTTTTTTTTTTTGTT
>QKWP01000171.1:151773-183318 GCA_003550325.1 Gigaspora rosea | reverse complement strand
TTTTTGTTATTTTTTTGGTTTGTTTTTTGTTTGTTTTTTTTACTTATTTTTTTAATTTTATTTTATTTTATTTATTCCTTACTTCTTTTGGAACTTTGCAAGAAAATGATCTAACTTTCTGGGACTTTGCAAGAAGTAGCAAATATAAGCAAATATAAGCAAATATGAATGAATATAAGCAAATATGAGTGAATATAAGGAATATAATAGTTTATTTTTTTATTTTTTTTGGTTTCGTTTTTTTTGAATTTATTTTTTTTGTCATTTTTTTATAATAATTTATAATAAAATATGTAATATTTTAAAATATAATAACAATAAATAAAAAAAATAAAATTTTATATTAAAAAATTGCGAAAACTTGTGAAAACCTGTAAAACGTTTAAAAATTTGCAAAAAGTATAATTATGTGAATATAATAATTATTAATTGATATCATATTCGATATATATCGATTAACCGGATATATATCGATTACTATCACTATCGATAGTAATCGACAGGAGTATTAACCGGATATATGGGGTCATTTCAATAGAAACAGCCCATTTTTACATATATTTTATTTTGAGATAATTGAGTTTAATCATTTGTTTTGATTTTCAGACTGATCCGGGATTAATCAAATTTCGCGATTTTTATTGGTTAAAGGTAAACAGGTGACTATTGGGTAATCTCGTGATATGTTGACCCTACGCAGCCTCGTGTAATTTTTCTTTTACATTATCTTGATTTTTTATTATGCAAATCGACTTTCATTTATAATTGAAAAATGTCAATCATGTCAAAATTTATATGAATCTAATAAAAACCTATTTTTCAAAAAATTGTAAAAATAGGCTGTTTCTATTGAAATCACCCCATATATCGATTACTATCACTATCGATAGTAATCGACAGGAGTGATGAGTATCGATATATATCTTACCAGGTAGTAATCGATATATATCTATATATAAAATTTGCTGATGATAAATAAGTGTATATGCTCTTTAAGAATTTACAAATACTATAGACTTATTCATTACTGTCTTATCGTATTTAATACCTCTACATACTTACATAATTCTGAATTTGATCTTTACTAGTTACTGTATTGAATTCAAGGTAACTAAATTGTAACAAAATTGGCCAAATTCTTTTGTAGTTACGGACCTTGGTGGCAGATCTACAGATTTTTCACTCTTATATAAGATAATGATTCGTCTATATAATATGCAATAGTGCTTCATTTCTACAATAAAGTAATGTAACTATTTCTTGACTATTTAGTACGTACTAGACTGGGCTTACTATATGATTTAAAAATTGGTGAAATGTATTAGGCCTGGGTCTTGTATACTACAATTTATAGACTTTCATCATAAACTGGCATATATAATAACTTAAAAAAAAAGATATAGTATGTTTATTATAAGTATTCAGATGTTTTGCAATTCTTTGCTAGTGCTTTTTTTTTATAATTTTTTTTTGATAGATGATTGGTATTGAATATTGTACAAAGTATTTAAGTTATTGGCTTATATTAATTATTAGTTCAAGCTGAAGCAATTAATGATATGAGACAAGAAATTATGTATAAAGTAAATAAAAAAAATTCACATTAGTTTTATTAATATTGACCAACTAAGCTAATTGTTGAAGAGTCTGATATTACTAATCCAACCAGTATTGTTACTAGCCTTAAGTCCAATAAAAAATTATTAGCCCTAGCTCTCATGTTCAATTGGACATATGGCTAATTAACAAGTGGTAATTAACCTTAGTTGTTGTCCACATGTTCAATTGACCAATTAGCTATATGTCCAATTGGATATATATATCTAGTTTAATAAATATCTTTATAATTAATAATACTGTATATATATATTCGCAATAAAAATAATTTGTACAGACTATTTAAAATATATAATTTTTATATAAATTTGTAAAATAAGCTTTTGAAAAAAGAACTAACTATTTTTAAGATCATATAATCAACTATTAGAACTGCTAAAAGTCTTAAATCAAGAACATTTGGCTTCTAAAAAAGAAATATTAATATCAAATTGTTATTATATATACAATCAACTCTTTCTAATCCAAACACTATTAAATTCTTTCTAAACCAAACAAAATTTTCTAGAACATTTGTAAATTTATTATAGAGTTCAGATTAGCTAATAATAACTCTTTGAGAACCAAATCTAAAAAATTTTTTATATATAAAAATCCTTAAAGAACATTTTTGATAGAATAGAGAAGGTTGACTGTATACTGTATATATCCTATTAACAAAATATATAAATAATAATATAGTTAAATTGTTTAATATTATTTATAGAGCAACCCTTAACAAAAATTTGTTTTTTGTAGTTATATAGTTTAGTTGTATACCTTTGTAAAATTAATTAAATAAAATATAGAAATAGAATAGAAAATAATTAATTTAATTAATAATGTATATATAATATTAGTTATTGTACATAAAAAATAAATAATTTTGATAAGTTAAAAGAAATTTATATTATATAACTTAATAATTATAAAATAATTAATTTGTAGTCAATTTTGTATATATAAAAATAGAAAATAAAAGTTAATTATTCTTTTTTCACTCAAAATATATATATTAGTAGAAGTTGAAAGTAATATTTTTATGTATAAGTATTTGTCTTTGGCTTATAGCACATACCAGAAACAAAGTAATATGTAATGTTATAAAGTATATACTAGAAACAAAATAACATATAATGTGGCAAATTAAAATGGAATCCAGATTAAAATAAAATTATAATATAAAATCTCAAAAATTAAACTTTTTTGGTGTGCATTTTTTAGGGTTAGGGTTTATTTAAAGTAAAGTTATATTAAACAAGTATTTGTGAGTTTTAGAAGGTCAGCAAGTTAAGTAGAAAATATAGACTTTATTTTAAATTATGATCTATAACATATAATATTTCAAGGTATACTATATATTAAATATAATAAAACTTGAAATTCTGCATTTAAACTTTATATTATATAGCTACAATAATAATAATATTTTAAAGCAATATTGTATTTAAATAAGCCATATCTGATATATATTAATAGTTTTAAAACTTTTCAATGAAGTATCTTCAAAAGCTTTTTTATTTAATTAACTAAATGTTATCAAATAATATACTTTTATTATATTAATTTAAAAGCACTTAAATTAATAGGTTAAAGCTCAATTTTTAATTGATAAAAAAAATTTTTAACAGGAAAGTAGGTTTACTATTGTGATAAAAAAAAAGTTGAACTCTTTTTTTTTGTTATAGACTTGTCTGCTTGATTCAAATTTTATTATCATATCTGAATTTATATAATAAATTATTACAAGAATTGCTTTAATTAGTTATAGTATTTATATATTTTTAATATTCTTTTTTAGTATTATATTATTAGAGTTAGCATTTTTTTTACTTAAGGCCAATTGGACTTATAAAGTCCAATCCAAATTTATTAGCCCTTTTAGCCTTAAGTACAATTAGCCTTGTCCAATTGGATGCATTCAATTGGACATGTCCAATAACAACACTAAATTCAACTATAGATGTAGATAATTCAGAATATTGAATAATATGCTTATGTGTATCCTTTTTTTACTATTAATATTATCCCTTTTAAACCAAAAAATGAATTATGTGATATGGTCACTATAGTAATGATGGATATTTAGTTTGTTCTGAAAGTGACAAGTCATATAGGCAGATGTATATAATAAAATATATTATGGTATATTCTTTATATTCACGTACTAAATATAATACAGAAATACATAGTAAATCTTTATGAACTTGGGTATAGGAATTTGAAATTAGTTTAATCGACTAAATTGATTTCAATCCTTACTTAGGTAGCTTAATTAGAGTTGTTGTTTGTTTAAATATCCTGATTTATATTGTAATTTAAGCATAGATTCAAAAGTTATGATTGGAACTTGATTTTCTAATAGTCTAAAATTTGATATGTATTAATAATTTGAGACACTATTTAGCTGTAACTCTAAGCAATAGCTTGACTATAGCTTTATTGTCTCAGTTCTATTCGTAAAATATATCTAGATTTTCACATTCTAAAATAAAATTGTAAACATTTACCTGGATTACTTAGATGATATATATCCAAGTTGAAACACTAATTAATAGTATTTTTTCAATTTTTTTTTCCCATTTGATCCTAATGCAGTTTTATTTGATATGAAAAATTAAATTTATAAATAATTGAAATTAGATAAATGGTGAATAATATGACAAGAAATCACAAAAATAATAATACTTATAATTTGAATCACATATCTGGATTATATATTTGATAACAAAATATGCTATAATTCATTCAAATAGAAATATAAACTGTTAAATAGCAATTCATATAACTGTTCAAGATTTGTTTTTTGTATAATCTGTATGATCTATATATTTTTTACCTATGGTTAACTATAGTTAACTGTAAAAAAACTATACAAAAAATCAATCTGTATAGATACGGATTTGATTTTGTGTAATCCTATTATACAGATTTGAATAGTTTATATTACTATATTCAAGTTTTTAATACTTCAAGTAAATTGATTATCTATAGAATACAAATGTGGTTGGCAGCTAGTTTGAATTAGAGTATTAACAGATTATAAAACATATTTAATACCAAAATAAAATGTAATGCAAAAAGTATCCTGAAGACTCTAATATTGTTTTAAAAGATGATTCTCAAACATTTAAATATTATATAATTAAAGAAGGTGTATACCTACCAAAAATAAAATTAAATATACTCAACATCATGCAAAACATCCCATATCACATAATGATATTGTTCAAAACATATTCAAAAAAAAATATATTGTTGAGTACTTGATATATTATATCGATGATAAACCATTATATCAAATACATTTTAGAAAATATTTAGAAAATTTGTAGAATCAGATTAGTCAACTTCTCATACTGTGCATTTATATTGTAAGATAAAGAATAAATAAATATACTGTATATATTAACTTAAAATAAATATTATATTTTAAAAGTTAATATTATATGAGTTGTATTAAATAGTTATAGGCATTGGCTGAAGATAAAAATACTAATACAAAAATACCAAAATTTCTGGACCACTTTTTTTTGGCTTATGGTGTAAAAGTGTAGAGACAATTCACAAGATAGTATCATTATACAAATACAGTCACACTCCCATATAATCACACCCTCGGGACTCAGAAATCTGGTGACTATGTAGAGATATGACAATATAAATTTTTTCTATAAAATCACTTTTATATAAAAAATAAATTATAGTGAATATATAGAATTATAAAATTCGTAAGATTTAATCAAACTTCAACATCAATTTTCTCAATAACCAATAATTATAAAAGGCTCAAATTTTTATCACATATAGTATCTATATTTATTTATAAGATATTAAAATTTTAGCTAAATTGGATTAATAGTTCTTGAGAAATCGCTTGTATACGATAGTCAATTTTTTTAAAAAAATTGATTATCGTATACTAGCAATATTTCAAGAACTAACCACCCAATTTAGCTGAAATTTTAATATATTATAGAGGAATATCGATATTATCTATGATATAAATTTTAGCCTTTTTGAATTAATGGTTATCGAGAAAATTGATGCCAAAGTTTGATTAAGTCTTACGAATTTTTTAGAACATATAAAATTCGTAAGACTTAATCAAACTTTGGCATCAATTTTCTCGATAACCTATAATTAAAAAAGGCTCAAATTTTTACTATAGACAATAGCTATATTCCTTTATAATATACTAAAATTTCAGCTAAATTGGATTGTTAGTTCTTATGATATTGCTTGTATACTATAATTAATTTTTTAAAAAAAATAGACTATCGTTTACAATCGATTTCTCAAGAAATATCGATCCAATTAAGCTAAAATTTTAATATAGTATAAAGGAATATTAATTCTATCTATAGTAAAAATTTGAGACCATTTTAATTATTGGTTATCGAGAAAATCGATGTTGAAATTTGATTAAATCTTACGAATTTTTTGTTATATTGTTAGTAAATTCACTATTAAAAATGTGATATTATAGACAATTGTTATTATTTAAAAAGTTTTAAAATTTAAAATTGTGATTTTATAGAAAATTGTGCTTTTATAGAAATAAATTATTTATATTTGTTTGTAAAATTTGGTGATAGTGCTTATATAGTAATTGTGACGTTATAGAAAGAAATTTAATATAAATATAATCAGGACCAAACTTTTAAGTGATTAAATAGGAAATGTGACTATGAGGGAGGTGACTATATGGGAGTGCGACTGTAAAACCATTTGATAATTATAGTGTATCAATACAACAAAAATACATATTAGGTTTAGAAGACAGTTACAAGAATTTGTAGAAGAAGAAACAAATAATTTTTTTATCCAAATGATAGTATTATTTTTAAACAGGCCAAATTTGAAATTAATGGGTTATGCATAATCAATTATAGAAAAATTGAGAAACAATTAATCAAACTACAAACCCAAGCTATTGTAAAATCAATTGATCATAATTGAATTTCTTAATAAGCATATAGATCTTTGGCTAGACTTGATGAATCATTAATCTGAGATAGAGTAGTTTATGATATGGGACAAAAAATTACATATAGAGTAAATAAAAAAATTCCTATTAGTTTAGTTGATATTAACCAACCAACTATTTTTGAAGCAATTATTGAAGAGGCTAATATTACTAATCCAAATATAGTTTCTAATATTATTATATCTATTAAAAAAGGTGAGCACTAATAAATTACTGATATACTAAATTACATAATTTTATTGTATGTTCAAAAAGAGGTTTTAAAACCTGGTTCTACATTATACTTATATATATCTGGAAATGGCTAAAATGTCAAAAAAAATTAACACATGTTATGATAACTATTGCACTTTTAAATAATTTGGATAAATTGCATAAACCCAAATCATATTACATCAGGAAATTTTATGTATAGATATTAATCGATATATAACAGTTAATCATTTTATATTAATTAAAAAATAACGATATATGGGGTGGAGTCAATAGAAATATGACAAATTTATTAGATAGATTTGTTCCATTTCTATTGACTTCACCCCATATATCAATTAACCGGTTAAAAATCGATATATATTATTTTTATATTAAATCGTTATATATCTACAAATCGATTATAATCGTAATTATTTGAAACTATATATAACAATTAACAGATTTTTGACCCGTTACGAATAAAAAAAAAACCAAGTTCAAAATCTCTTAAGCTCATTTGATCCATAAGCTACCATAGATCAAAAAAATATATTCCACAAAATCTGTCTTGTATAACAATATTTATGGATGCCCCATTTCTCTTTTACCTCTCTCTCCCTTTTATCTCTCTCCCCCTTTTATCTTTCTCTCCCTTTTACCCCTCTCTCCCTTTTACCCCTCTCTCCCTTTTATTCCTTTCTCCCTTTTATTCTTTCTTCTTTTTTAATATTCGAATACTTTTGAAATATTTTAGGACGATCTGTAACCTGAATCATAGGGGGCATCCATAAATAACATTATGTACCCCCTCATAGTAGTGCTTGACCCCCCTCTACTATATAAAAAAATTTTTCAAAATCCATATGTTTATATATAAAATTTTACAAAAACTTGAATATATTGTGACACAGTGATCCAATTTGGATGATTTAAATACCATTCGATTCATCTCAGTGAGACAAATCCAATGGTACCAAAATAATTTTATTTGGATTACTGGATCATTAGTTATTCACAAAAAACTATTGATTTTATAATAATTTTATAAGAAAACATAATAACCAATAGTATTTGGCCAATAAAATTCGATCCAGTGATCCAAATGAAATGAAATTGGTACCATTCGACTTCTCTCACCGAACGAATCGAATGGTACTAAAATCATCAAATTTGGACTACTGGTTCAAGTTTTAGCCAATTTTTTCTAAAAAAATTACGTTATATTTTTTTGACCCCCTACTTATTGAGAAAAACGTTATCGTTCGTCCAACCCCCTCTTGTATAACATTATTTATGGATGCCCTATATCAAGAACGCATTTGACTAATATTTTGGAAATGTTTCAATGATTTTCAAATGATTGTACTACAAGATCAGATTAGATCTTTGTTTTTTTTTTGTTTATAATTTAGATCTTCTATTAATTTTACATTGTTTTTTCATTTTCCTTTTGTTTTTTTGGTTTCATTTATTTTCGTTTAGTTTCGTTTTGTTTCATTTAGTTTTGTTTTTTTTTTTTTATTTATATTTTTTTTTAGAATTTAATATTTTTTGCGCATATGCGCTGTAGCGCACCTCATATGATTTGGTGTAATGTGAAATTAAAACAACAAAAATAACCCGTTTTTTTGTTAGTTAGTATTAGAGTGAGGTTAGAATAGTGTTTAGGCGAAAAAGGGATTTTATAGTAAAATTTTGCAAGGAATTTTTTTTGTTAGAGCACGAAGAGTGGTTCCATAAGCAAAATTATGAGCCACAGGCGATTTTTTAAAAGATCGCTATTTTTTCTCGATTTCACATTACACCTGATCCTACGATCTGATTGGTTTATCAGATGGGTGTGTTACAACGCATATGCGCTAAATTACATAAACCTTTTTTTTATTTTTTAATTTTTTTTATTTTATTTTTACACTTTACTACTAGCACTTTGCAAGAAATCCAGTGACTTTTCAGTACTTAGCGCAAGCTAATGCAGCTTTTCGACACTTTGCAAGAACATGCAACACCTTTCTCTAGCAATTTCGAAAGTTCAAAAATGCAAGCTTTCGCAAGTTTTTGCAAGGTTTTGTTTTATTTATTTTTTCGTTTCATGTTTTTTGTTTATGTTTTTATTTTTATTAATTTATTTTATTCTGGCACTTTGCGAAAACCTTCGACAATTTCTGAATTGCAAAACATGAACTCAAAATGAAGATTTGGAGCTTTGTTTATTTTTTATTTAGTTTGCTTACATTTTTGTTTTTGTTTGTTTTCTTTTTTTTTACTTATTTTTTTAATTTTATTTTATTTTATTATATTTATCCTTTACTTCTTTCAGAACTTTGCAAGAAAACGGCTTAGCTTTTCTGGCACTTTACAAGAACACCAATTCTAACATCTCTGGCACTTTGCAGGGAGTCACGAATATGAATGAATATAATCGAATATAAGCGAATATGAGCAAAATATAATAGTTTATTTTTTTTCAGTTTTGTTTTTTTTGTTATTTTTTCGGTTTGTTTTTGTTTGTTTTTTTTACTTATTTTTTTATTTTTATTTTATTTTATTTATTCCTTACTTCTTTCAGAACTTTGCAAGAAAATGACCTAACCTTCCGGCACTTTGCAAAAAGTAGCAAATATAAGCGAATATAAGCGAATATGAACAAATATAAGCAAATATGAGTGAATATAAGGAATATAATAGTTTATTTTTTTTGTTTTCAATTTTTTATTTTTTTTTGGTTTCATTTTTTTGAATTATTTTTTTTGGCATTTTTTTATAATAATACATAATAAAATATGTAATATTTTAAAATATAATAATAATAAATAAAAAAATAAAATTTTATATTAAAAAATTGTGAAAACTTGCGAAAACCTGTAAAACGTTTAAAAATTTGCAAAAAGCATGATTATGTGAATAATAATTATTAATTGATATCATATCAGATAAATACCGATTAATATCTATATTTGATATATATCGATTACTATCACTATTGATAGTAATTGACAGGGGTGATGAGTATCGATATATATCTTACCGGTTAGTAATCGATATATATCTATATAAAATTTGCCGATGTATATATTAGTTCTGTTTTCTAGTACAGAAAATATTATTCACTTCAAAATGCACTTGCCCTTTTAATTTATGATTTGCAATTTTTAAGTGAGCTTGGAGGATGACATTGGAATATTGAATTATATTTTAGTTCAGACTAGAAATTTTTAGCTATATGCTTAGGAATAAATACTGCAAATTCCAATATTTTGTTTAGGATATTATTGTAATAAAAAAAATTTAACCAATGCTATTGAATATAGTATAATTTCTAAGGATATGGAAAAGATTTAAAAGTTTACTCTACATATAATAAACACATTTGACCCTCTTTTTAATATGATTCCAATTAAACATTGGGTATGTGACAGTTTATATATTATATTAAGAATAAGTGATCAACTTTGGAAGCTATTTTTATTAGATTTCAATATAGTAAATTAAATAAAAATTCTCAAAATTTAATTTTAACTGAAATGCAAAGATTAGGTATTAGTTTTCTTTTTTGGATAGATCAACAAAACAAAGCTTAAAGCATATATCTGATATAATTAATAGGCCCTGATAAACTTAATATTTTGAAAAATTTTGATTTTACTAAATTCATTACAAGAGATTTTTCTCAAGAATGTGCTATTCAACTTTGTCAACTATGGACCAGTTTTTTGATTTATACAATATAATAACATTACCAAATATTACAAGATCACAATTTAGAATCAAAGCTGAATTATGATTAAAGTATTTTTAATACCATCCAGTGGACAACCAAATAGATCTAATTTATTCGTGGCATGTATTAGGTAAATATATATTATTGTTAGGGGCATGCCATTTATTACATAATTTTTACCATGAATACATGGTTAGAAGTAGTGATCACGTCTATATATTATATTAATCTGTCAGAATTAGATAAAGTGATCATACTATACATGGATAGGGATAGCTACTAAGTAAAAAATATTACATAATAAATGGCACATCCCTTATTGTGGTATCTAATATACAATCTATACAATAACCAAATTAAAAAAGCATGGGTTGTTACATAGACCTATACAATAAATTTATTTTTTGTTTTTAATTTTTATGGCAATAAGTATTATATATCACAAAAAAGATAGCTGATACTACCTCTTATATGCAAGTATTAATATGCCATGTCCATGAATTGATCATGAATTTGGAATAGATACTTTTAACTGTTCAACTATTAAGAAAAAGAATCATTTTCAAGTTTGTTACTATTTTTAGTCTACACTTAAAGATAGTAGTCATAAAAAATATATTCTCAAAATATTAGAACATGAAAATTGAAAATTGTTTTTTTAACTTTTTAAAATACTAAGGGCAGTGTCATTAATCACCTGATTTTTGTTACTCCCCTAAGCTACTTTAAAAAAAGTAAATTATATATTAGAAAATTGGGTTTTTCATATTTTACTAATAAATTCTTTGACAATTTAAGTAATATTAAAGTTTTTTTCAGTTTTTTGGGTATGTAGCTATAAGGATTTTATCAAATTAGTATTATTTTCACTTATTATTCGTTATAATAAAATAACGATCAATATTAATGCTTTGAAATAGTATTACAGTAGATTTCAACTAATCCAGATTTGATATACTGATTATATTGAAATCAGAAATATGGGATCCTATTTGGCCTTTTAAAATCTACTTATTTTTGTTTAATTTAAACTCATTTTAGTGCAATAATTTTTTTAAAATCAGAAATATAGGATCCTATTTGGCCTTCTAAAATCTACTTATCCTTGTTTAATATAAACCCATTTTAGTGCAATAATTTTTTTAATGAATTTACAAGTCTCAGAATATGGCCAAAAATCAATTGCTTTATAAAGATCAACTAACTAAAGATTAGTTAAATTAGCTTATTTAAGTTTTAGAAGTTTGTATATATGTATATACATACATGTATTTAATTTTATTGCATATTGTCTCTATAAAGTGTAATTGTGATTTTTAGATTTTTTGTACCATATGTATAGAATAATTGCATTTTGTTCTTTGTATATACAAAAAGATTGTGTTACTGGTTTATGCATTATCATATTTTAGATTCTAAACTAGTATAGTATTTATATACTTATCTGATATTACAGGTATTTTTTATAGTAAAACTAGTAGTTATTGAATTTATAAAATATCTGGGTATAACTACTATTCTAAATTAATATTCATGAGCATTATTACTTGAAAATACAATTAATTACAATTTTAAAATTAATAAATTATATTTTATTTTATTTATTATTTAAATACTATAATTAAATATACATATATAATACATAAATAAGTTCCGTCTGTCAACTGGACTCGACGTAAAATACCTATATATTAGTTTAAAAAATATATAAAGCTTAATATATAATCAATTTTTAAAAAGTTTGAGCTGCATAGGAGACATATAGACGGACCCAAAGCCTGCTTTAAAAAAAGCATATCTATAGCCTATACTTTGGCTCTAAATCTAATTTTTATAATTATTTTTTAATTATCTAAAAATAGGTTTTAAAAACAAGCAAAAATTAGTTTCTTATTTGATAATTAAAAAAAAATAGAATCTATAAACCAGAATACAAACCAAGATAAATTGCATAGGAGTCTCAAAAGGTTGAATCATCTGGACTAATATACTATGTTCAAAGCACCATAATAATTTATTGGGTTGCATCACCTTGAACAATAAACCGTGCCTAAAGAACTTAAAAATAAAAAAAAACAAATAATCAAAACATATAGAGAATTACCTACCAGAAGAAAAGAGGAAAATTGAATCTAGAAAGATCAAATAAATGACTACTCCAATAAATAAAGGATTAGCTTGATAAAGAAACTCCCAAATTACATATTAGTATGCAATAAAGATTTAAATTGATTAGTAATTAATTAATATAAAAAAAAAACCAAAAAAAATGCATAAAATATACTAAAAGGCCTTTCACTAGAAAACAAGGTATATCAAAACTCAGACAAAGAGATCCTGGTCATCATACAAAAAAAAAAATCTAGAGTCCTAAATCAAGCAAAAGCAGTTATTAAAAAGAAGCAAATGATAATTATTCAAGAGTTAAAGCAAAATGATAAGACTTGAATTAGTAAACATAAGAAACTTAGAAATCTAATACAACAGGCTTCTAGAAACACTAACTCTAATCAGAACCCCGAAATATATATAGATAGGTTCAGGTATGAGTTTGCTTATTTTTGAGGTTTTTATGCAAATCTTTTCTATTTATAGTAATTTTTTGCTTATTTTGAAGTTTTTTGCAAATCTTTCCTTTTTTAGTAAACCTATAATTAACCTGACCTATCTATGTATATTTCGGGGTCCTCTCTAATCCCAGAAGAATTTGAAGAAGTCCAAGATATAGTTGATAAAGTCCTTGAATACCAGCCCATCGATGATACACAACTTCTGAAGGCCCTGAAATTGATATCGGAAATTTTAGAAGATTTTACAAGCAGCATAAGAGAAGTTGAAGTACTGATGACTATTTACTTACCCACATACATTAAACTGTCACAAACATCAAATTGAAAAAAAGGGGTCTGTATTCAGAATCTACAGAGATAGATAGTGCTGATATAATTGCTCCTGGATATTGGTATCAAAATGGGATTGAAGTTTCAACAATTAGTAGAAATGGACAATACTGATCAAGTACATAACCTTGAGCACTGTCACAAAAATAGTGTCGATCTTAAAAAGAAAGAATATGAAGAATCTATGGATTATCAAAAAAAACAGCTGAAATAGGAGAATGTTTCATGTGGGTTATTACTATGAAAATGAACACAGCATAAAAAAGGGCATAAAGATGAAACTTACTCCAATAGTCTAAGTCCAATGTGGATACAAATGAAAGCGGTTTAGAAATCGTAGAAGGAAATATGAAGTTAAAGGAAATATGAAGTTAAAGGAAATATGAAGTTAAAGGAAATATGAAGTTAAAGGAAATATGAAGTTAAAGGAAATATGAAGTTAAAGGAAATATGAAGTTAAAGGAAATATGAAGTTAAAGGAAATATGAAGTTGAATGTCGATAATAACAATGTGAAGTACGATTGAAGAAAACAGAAGAATGGATAACATAAAAAGGTGTATTAGCTGACAATGCGAATGAAATACTTACCAGTAAAAATTCGATTATGCATGTGAAATTTGGATGAAAAAGGTGGAACATGGTCAGTAAGTCGAATAGAGCGGGACTTGAAACGGACAACCGAAGGTCATATTAATGGAACCTAAGTTGAGAAAAATAGAAATAAAACATTCAATCAGTATCAACAATTGACTGAAATGAAAAATTATAGGGGAACAACAGATCTTGGCCATTGTTTTTTTTTTTTTTTTTGTGTTAAAGTTCCCGCTTTGGGTGAGAGTTTATTTAATCAAGCCTGTGGATCAAGGGCGCCTCTTTGGGCGCACCCACAATTGAGTTACATTGAATGAGAGTACAACTAGCCACACGTACAACTTTTGGTTGTCTAATTTAAGTAGTCTGCCCGAAGGTTCTACACTAGTTGCCATACCTACAACCCAACTAGGGGATTGCCTATTTAAACCCTCTGGTCCAACGCTTCGCATGTCAATCCTACTTGTGATCACTGGTACAGCTCTCCGATACATTAGTCAGTCGAAGACAGTCCCGGATGCTACCTACATCCCCTTAGGACTAATTTATCCTTGCAGGTAAACTTGGTAGAGCAGTCCCTGTCCCACACAGGTATTACCTACACTTTGGTAACTTACGCACTCACCGAGGCAAGCAACTTGCAGTCAGGGGTACCTAACCGCTACCATTACCTATTTCTGCCCTTGTAAAGTTCACACCGATCCCGGTACCCACCATTACTTTCCTACCTGTTCATCACCAGGTGCCCCAAACTTCCAAACCAGTTGGCCTGGAAGAGTTGATCTACCCAGCATTAGGTGCTACTATGGTTTTTCTTCCTCTGGTACCTAATTCCAGAACATAGGTCCTTTTTCTCCGGTACGACTCCGGCTGCCAGGTTGGTGGACCCTCTCCTCCTAAGGTCATTTCGTCCAGTTCTCCAGCTCCGGTTTCTGATATTCCGGTTCTTGTAGCACCTTCTAAGATCGTTGCTACCTCCTTACTCGGGACTTTCCAAATGGGTTTCCATTTTCCCGGTTCCTTGGATTTGTCTGTGTCACCGGACACAACTTCGCCCGAAAGCTCCTATTCGAGATAGTAACCAAGGACTACAGGTAATATACCCAACCGATCAACAGGAAACGGTTACTGTAACACAGGTCTATTTTTTCAAAGCGTTGCCAGTGGGATTTGAACCCTAGACCTGCCACTTGAGGGTGACAACTTACCAACTTCCCTAAGTCACCATACCCTATCTTGGCCATTGTTATAAAAAATAAAATAAAATAAAATTTAGTAAATTTTAAAAATTTCAAACTTTGAAAAAAAATTTTACTCACGGTAGAAGTAAAAGTAAGGCTTGGAACCAGGTACGACGTTCGTATGACTATTTTGCAGTGTATATATAGTAAAGTATGAAACTTTAAAAATCTCGTTTCCCAACTATAAAAATTTTAAAATAACCTGACTAAATAGCATTATTTACAAGGATTGACATGTGAATCCAAGAATAACGTAAGTTATATTTTGAAATTGGTATCGGTATGAAATTTACCAATATAAAAAAAATATATATCATATTTAAATAAAACATTATTCGTATTGTTATTTATCATGGAATCGGGTTGTAAACACGGAATGTAGTACAGGTTCTCACGGAATGCATGGGAATGCATGGTTGCCATAGTAGACAATAAGAATTTTTTTTTATATAAATGTAAAAAAAAAAAATTAATTTCAGAATATATATATTTTTAATATAAGTTGCGCAGAATTAAAAAATTTGGTCACAGAAATGCAATTTATTATGCACGGAATTTTTGCAGAATTTGATTTCGTCACGGACGGAATTAGCAGAAAATCATCAGCCCTGCGTTGGACAAGCAAAACACAGTCGAACATTTTGAATTATTTTTTCGGCAAGTGCATGTTTTGGCAGTGAAAGTTTTTTTTTGGGTTTAATTTTTCTAAAACAAAAAAATTCTAATAAACAAAAAATTAAATTTAATATCGATAACAACAAAAATAATATTTTTTTCCAAGTTTTTTTTTGGCCTTCATGTTCTGTCGCCTGATGCGCAGCACAGATCACTTCATAAAAATTCTCTATTGGGCTTAAGCAAATGAATCATACCGATACGAAGTATCTTAAAAGTATTAGTAATCCAGTGTTTTAGCTTTTAATTGTGCTAATAGCTTGGATTTTTTAATATATTTAAACATTCATTATAGCGATTAATACCCATTAAGCCTCGATTAATTTTTCTTTGGTTGTCATGCTTTTCTGATATTTATCAAAGGATTCACGAGACAGAAAGCTATATGTTTGCGGCTCCATAATATCAATAAAAAAAAAAGAAGCTTTATGAATGTAATTATATGATCAGTATTTAACGAACTTCAATTATTAATTTATTTATTTTTACGAACATAAAATTCCATCAATAACTCGGGTTATTGATGAATCCATAAATGATATATCAATTTACGAGCCCAAACCGAAATTTGGATTCCATAGTATGTTTCACTAGCACAGCACATTAGCATGTGAAATCATAGATTGTTAACGCTATGCGAATTCTCGTAGTTTTTCCATAGTTTATATTAAAGGTTTGAAAATGCAAACGCTTTTAAATTTACGCTATATTAAAGTTGTCCAGCATGGGACAACCACAGGACAACCATGGGATTGGTTGACCCTACGAACGATTGGTTAGACACAAGAAGTATATAATAAAAATACAACAGGATGAAACCTGAGTTGTGAAATAGTGAAACCTGCTATAATCATCACGTGAGGGTGAAATCCGCTTTTATATAATAAATAAAACGCGGATTTCACCCTAACCCGATCTACAAAGCGGATTTCACTATTTCGCAACTCAGGTTTCACCCTATTCTAATATTTTTACTAAATTAAATTGAATGAAATGAGATAAATTTAATATGCGTCGTTAATATAAATATATTATTCACAAATACTTCAATAAAGAAATGTGAATAATTATTTATAAATTTGAATAGCTAACTTATTTTGATTAATAAAGGTTCTTTGTATTTTGACTAAATTATGTACAATCTCTACCAGTAATATTATTTTCGACCAATCAAAATACAAGAATTCGAAAAAATACTGAATTTTAATATGAAATGGAACAAATCATGTGATTTCCGCCTTTAGGTGTCCTGCAAAAAGAAAATCAATCTGATTGCGCGTATGGAGGTTTGGTTGCATATGATATAGAAACGAGTGCAAGCATTATGCCCTTAAAATTAGCAACAGTAAGTTATTAACCACTAGTCGGTTAGCTTATAAACAATTACCAGAGATAACCAACTAATGACCAACCATGACTTAACCTTAATCTCTGCCCAACATTACATGGGTTGTTAATATATTTTTTTAATAAATTTTATAAAACATAGCATGTATTTCTTTTGTGCTTCAACAATTCTTTTATTTAAAAAGTATATACATGTGTATAGTTCATAACAACCACATACTATATGTGTTAAAAAATCGTCTAAATCTCATTGTTTCAATAATAATTTGAACTGTGCTGTAGTTGGCATTCTTCTTATAAATTTCAACTTTTCGGTCTGTTCAGATAGTGGCCGATTTTCTCGATCTTCATAGTCGTTTACAATTTTACTAACATATTGCTACGAATATTATATATAATAGAATTTATAAATAAAACTTTATGGTAAAATTCAATAAAACAATGATGTTTACCTCCATTAATATAAAATGGGAAAATGTCAATACAATCAACGGAAACGACCCTTTATCAATTGCTAATTTGTTTTTAAGACATGGCCATGATCTATAAACACTATCATATGCTAAATCAATGACAAATGACTCTATATTATCCCCTGTATAAATAAATTTTGTGATTAAAATATTGAAAAATACTAGGCAGTACATAGAATCAGTTGTCTAGAAATTATCGTCAGATCGATGATTTTCACTATTTAAAATAATATCACTGCAAAAAATCACCTGCTCTGATTATTGCATCGGTGGATTTGCTATCTATTTGACTAGATTATGTATTCAACCAATCAACAAAGTGAAACAGACTTTTCAAGTGATATTATTGACCATTCACTATCGTAGAGTTTCTCCTGCTTCGCTCCGGACAATAATTATGATATACCCATATTCAAAAAAGCCACTGATTGGTTAGGTCCTCCCTTTTCTAGTAATTTGTTAATTGATGTTTTTCCTTTAATATGTACTTTTACAAAGTCTTGATTTTTTTTTAATTGAGTGAACCCCGAAGGTTTGATCTCGGAATTTAATATTGCAATATCATCAACTACACAGCTAAAATCTGGTCTTTGTTTTCCACTCACGCTTTTATTTAATTCCAGGTTGTAAGGTGCGTACTCTCTACCAAAAATAAGTTTTATAAACGGATCTAAGTAATATACACAGTGCTTAGTCTCAGTTTCTTTTCATTTTGACGATAGTGGAAGCTCATCTTTACTACAAAAAAAAATAAAATTTAGATTATTCCAATAAATCCTTAACTTTTTAATCATTTCTGCAATACAATAGCTTACATATAATTAAATATACGACTAGCTTTTTCTCCTAATTCACCATCGTTATTCAATATAAGGTTATAATTTAGGCCAAGTGAAAAATCATTTGTTGCTTTATATAAACCGGTTAAGAGTGAATCCGTTAAAATGGGTTGTGTAATTTTGTATGGATTCGAATTAAGGACTTGTCGCCATTCAGAACTTGTAAATGTAAAGTAGGGACAAGGCCAACACATAATAATTATTGACGATAGGGCCCTAAAATATAATAGGATAAATAGATTCAGTATGTCTCACAAATAAATGCAACTTAAATATTGTTAAAGTACTTACAATAGTTTAAATGTATTGTTCTATGTCAATTTTCTTTCTTCATGCATCACACTTGTTATTAATTGCTTTTGATACGCTCGGAATTTTCTTGACACGTTAACTGTGCCTACTTCCCACTAAAAAATATAAAATAACACAACAACATGTATACAATAAGTGGAAATTAAAAGGTTCAATTACTGCTGTATACCTTGCTTAATGAACTGGACATTATTTGCTGTTCTAATTCTTCTAGTTCATTATATTTAAATTCTATTATTTCTTCAGGATCGTCATTATTGTAAATATTATTTCCCTAATTACATTGACAATTAATAGAAGCAAACCAATTTATAAAATTATTTCGATATGCATATCCATGATAAAGATACTTACACTTAATTCACCCACTTTGTTATCTGAGCATTCTTGAGGACTATCAACATTTGTTAAATTCCGCTAGATCACAATCAGTGTTGGTAGCAATAGACAAATATAGAACAAAAAATTGACAATACTGATATATATCAATTAATGACTTACCTTTTTTGTGTTAGTCTCTTCGCCATTTGCATCTCGACAACGTTTTCCTCTCCCAGTTGCAAGTAAATTTATTTGCAGATATCCGATTTTTGCGCGTTCACAATCTTAATTTGAATTCTTTACCGGTGCGGTCCATTTCTTGGTTAAAAGTATAGTGATCAAAAAAAATTGAAACACTACTCAGTAACAAGACAATTTTATTTTTGTATTGTTTTTTTTTAATTTTTTTTTGTTTTTTTTATTTATTTTATTTTTTTAATATAGATCCTTGTAAGATGAGTAGTCCCAGTTTGCACTAAGCGTCGAACGAGTAGTTCATCACTGGAGACGAGTAGTCCCAGCTTGCACTTAGCGTCGAACGAGTAGTTCATAACTGTTCAGATCAATCACTTAATCCGTTCAAACCCTATTCCTACTAAATGAATATACCTTCTAATTGTCGAGTATTTTTCGAGCTTCTCCTTTTTTTACTGCCTCAAATGAATTAGAATCTTCCACTCCTTGCAAGTCTTTTTTAATGCGGTCCAAAATTTGCTTCCTGTCTTTGTATTTGGTATTCGAATGATAATATTCCAGTAAATTCGCACATATCCAATTTTCGATTGTGTTCACTCGATAAAAATCCATAACTCATTCTGAAAGAATTTGGGAAAGGTAAAATTTTATAAATACTTATATGGACATGTCTTGTAGCCAATCATAATCGGTTTCGTGTAACTAGCGGGCAATTATACAATAAGTATACAATATTGGGCAAAAATTGTAGAATAACGGTAATTTGGCAAATGATAACGTGGGCACGTGTAGCCAATCATTTGCCAAATTACTGTATTCCGTGTTATCCGGCAATTTATGATCATGATTGGTAGGGAGTTGCTCGCTGAGGTTTAATTTAAATAATCATGTTTACGTTATAACACATGAAAAAATAACAGTAAGAAATTTTTTCATGATCATATGAATTTACCAATTAAAATTCAGGATCAGGTGTAACATGTAGATCAATTTTTGTGTAACAAAAACAACAAATTGCTTCTAACCATTTTCTGGGAGGGGCGCCATTTATTAGCTATTAGGGTTTTACTATGAAGCCATCCCTCCTACCCCACCTAATAATAATATAGTGCGATAGTAGTATTAGGATGAAGTAAATAATGCGAAATTATGCGATCGATTATGCATTGTACAGTACGCTATATGTAATTAGTTTTATTTTTCAATTTTTATTATTGCACACTACATGTAATTCTATTTTTCAATTTTTATTATTGCACGCTATATGTAATTAGTTCTATTCGATTTTTATTATTGTACAGTACGCTATATGTAATTAGTTCTATTCTTTGATTTTTATTATTCTATACTATATGTAATTAGTTTTATTCTTTGATTTTTTTATTATTGTATGCTATATGTAATTAGTTCTATTCTTTAGAATTCTCGAAAATTTTACCTCTAACTATGCTTCTACATCAGAACTTTTTAGAACTTACTTTCTTCCACCCCAAATTACCGATTTAAAGCATTGCCGAATGAAGTTAACATACTCATAACAACCAATCATATTTTATTATGCAATTATGCACTTTGACCAAGTTCAGTTTTGCGATTTAAAAATCGAAACCACTAATTGCATTCTATCAAGTGATTTTATGCTTTTTTTGACTATCATTATGCAAAAGCATATTGTATAATTCCATCAGGTTTGAGCATGTAAGTAAAACCTGTAACTGATCATTACAAGTTTTCGCTCTTTTTAGAGAATATTAAGTTTATTCAAAGGTCGATCTATCCTATGGAAAAGTGAAATGCACCTTGTATATGGATTATAAAGAGCATAGCTTATTTTGTTTTTTTTTTTTTTATAAGAAAAGACAGTCATGGCGCCTCTCAATGATAAAATGCACAGCTTTGAATATAGCCTATTGTTACAGTACCGGAAGCCTTCTTTAATTCCGATAAAGTAACAATCACATGGCTCCTGAGATCCCTTACTTTGGGCGTGAAGCGGTGTGCAAGAAGGAAGTATAGTTTCTTTTATGTCTGTAAGAAACTACACACTTCTCTAAGGCAGTTCGATATAAAACAACAAGAGATAATAGACAGTTTATTAATAATACAAGAGGGCTATTCCAAGGTGTCTGTTCCTTAGAAATCCCAAGCGTTTATTAATAATAAGGGAGGAGGGTAATAAATATAAAGGTAAAGATAAAATACAATGTCTGGATCTGTCTAAAACTAAGGGAAACAAAGTGGGTTTATATATCTATTGAGCTAAGCGTCGTTAAGCATCGCTAAGCGTCATTAAGCGTCACTAAGCGTCTTTAAGCGTCGCTAAGCGTCGTTAAGCGTCGCTAAGCGTCGTTAAGTGTCGCTAAGCGTCATTGAGTGTTATTGCACATTAATTTCGCATATCACTATTACTAAATACAGTTATTACAAAATTTTCCTTATTTAGTTCTAATTTCTTAACTAATTTCTACCAAAATTAAAACCTATTCTATAACATTTCTCTCCCCTTTAAGAACGAACTCCGTGAGTTCTAATTTGGGGAAGGACTTGAGAAAGTTCGGCATCGGTTAACCTCGTAATCATTGTATAAGTAATATAGGTTGTTCGAGAAATGTTTTCTATCGGTCGGTTGGAGAAAAGCAATTTCATTCGTTTGCCACACTTCCATGTGTATCGGGCTCTTCTTTCTCCTTGAGTCTTCTCAATTATAGATTGAATATCTTCATGATCGTTGGGGCACTTGTCTATAAGGTTACCAAGATAATAATAAGCTTCAAGCAGTTTAGTTTGGTCTTGTCTGTTTCTAGTTCGAGTTTTAATTCGTTTGAGAATTTTCTGCAATTTCTCTTGATACGTTATTGCAATATATGGAGAGGTAGAAGTCTGGGTTAGAGATCCACAAGGTTGAATAATATCTTGTATAAATTCTTGTTCATTAGGAGGTACAGAATAAGGGTGGGAACGAATAGGGTGTACATCCTCATTATAGATTTTGTGAGTAACCAAGTTGGTTTGTCCTAGCTCAGTTATATCATTTGCAAAGAGGTCTGCAAATTCTTCTAATAATTTCTGAAAAGCTAGGCCTTGTTCTTTATTAAGTGGTCCAATATTTAAAGAGGTCTAGGTCGATAGAGTATATTCTTCATATTCAAGGGTAATAATATTTACAGATCTGGGTATAAGGTTCTGGTCTGGGTCAACAGGTAGTTTATGATCCTGCCTAGGATTCTCTAAAAATTTTGACAAAACGTATCCAAGGCATTAGCCCGTTGGTGAGCATTTTGGGCTTCTTCTTGGAAAAAGCATAATAAAGCAGCATTGGTAGTTTCCAAGGTTTCAATTCTTGCTTGTAATTGTTTTATCAGTTGGTCTTGTTGTTGTACTTGAAGCTAATAAAACTATGAAACATCATCAATTTCCTTAATTGTTTCTTCAGCAGGTGGAGAGTAAATTTCTGGGTCTGGAAGTTTGCAATCATCACAATATCCTTGATTTGCATTCAATTCCTCTTGGTGTTTAACATGTAAACATTCCTGGCAGAGGTCAACAGGAACTGTAAAGTTTCTTCGAAGTACAGCGAGGGCATACTTCTGGTTATAGTTTGGGTGGCTAGTGTCGAAGGATTCATCTAAAATTGCTTGTAGCAGGTCAATATTATTTTCTGATAATAGGTCTGATTCAGCTTGCAAAATAAGTTGCATTTCCTCATAGCTCCAAGGTTGAGTTATGCGGTCAGAGGTTAGAGGTTCTAAAGCCTTGGCGATGGTTTGGTCATTTTTATCCAAGAGAATCTTTGCAAGTCGGTAAATTCTGGTCTGGTTCATTTCATATTGGTGACCGGCATTCTTTGTTGATTCAGTATAACGTTTGATTCGGGTCCAGAGGTTATAGTTAGGATTATACTGAATATCCTGGCTAGCCTTGTATGCATAGAGGTGTTCCAATTCACAAAACTATAATTCTTCCCGAAGACTGTCTAATTGACACATTCTAGGTTTTGTATCCGCTTTATTACATACCTTGCAATTAACAAACATTCCACATCCTTCACCTTGGGTGAAGAAATGGATACTTCTAGGGTCTTCTCTGTCTAGAGCATAGTGAAAGTCAGAATAGCATCCAGAGCATACAAGTTTCTCTTCAAGAAGTCTAAGGACTTCAGGTCTGTTAGGAACTTTACATTGACAACAATGGTGGGTATGGCGAGTACTATGGTTAGTAGACGATTACTATCAACTTGATCAAGAGTGCATCCACACTGATAAACCAAGTTTTGTCTTTTCCAAGTGGCAAGAGGACAGTAGGCTTCAATATGTCCTA
Organism: Gigaspora rosea; assembly: GCA_003550325.1. NCBI lineage: Eukaryota > Fungi > Glomeromycota > Glomeromycetes > Diversisporales > Gigasporaceae > Gigaspora > Gigaspora rosea. Next base: position 159,603 of record QKWP01000171.1, on the reverse strand, counting down.
ATGTACTGTATCCTCTGCAGACATTATTGGGGCAGTCCCTATATAGGTGGTTGGAGTCATGGCAAGTAGGGCAGGTAGTACGTCTCGGGGCTTGTTTAGGGCATTTAACAGCGATGTGGCCAAATTCCTGGCATCGATTACATTGGTTGGTAGGACAATTTGCAAAGAGGTGGTCAGGAGAACCACAATTTCCACAGACACGCTGTTTAGGAGCTTTTCTGTTTCTACGGCGAGAATGATAAGTGGTCCATTCATTTTCTTCTAGTGAAAGAGATTGGTCTGAGTCTTCTCGATCGAAAGTATAAGCTTCTCGAGGGTATAAGTATTCTGGTTCATAAAGGTCTAATTCATCTGGTGCAGTCACAGTGGGTTGACTGGGTAGAGGTTGGTTACTTTCATAAGTAGTAGGGATAGTATGTTTCTTGTTTTCCCATTTAAAAGTATAACAACCATTTTTCCAATTATAATTTGCTTCCACTTTTTGATTCCAGTCATTGCCTAATAGAAGAGAGTAAGAAGTAGTGTCTACTACTTCTACAGTAAGAGGGATAGTAATGTGATCAATTTCAATTGGCAGGTCTTTTATAATCCCTAAAGGCCGAGTGGAAGTTCCAACTGCAGGAACAATAAGGCTGTTAGAGGCCTTTTCAATAGTCAATCCAAGTTCTTTGACTGCCTTGTGAGCAATCATGCTGATTGAAGCACCACTATCAATAATAGCTTGGTAAGGTTTATTCTGAAGAGAGACATTACATTTGACAGGTGTAGTATACGCAGGGGTTTGAACAAGGTTGGCATTTTTGGCTTCCTCATACAGGTGAGTAGCCAAGGCACCTCGGATAGATGGATTATTGAGTAGCGTTTTCCACTTGCTAGCAGTAAGAGAGGGTGTCTGAGTCTGATTTTGTGTAAGATAATTAACACTTCGATGATAAGGCGAAGGAGATCGATTAGAGGAGTTTTGGTAAGAGTGATAGTTATCATTATTTCGGCTTCTATAATTATTATCTCTAGATTGGCTTCTAGGACGAGAATTATTGCGACTGCGAGAACGGTCTCTGTTATTGGAATAGCGATCAGAAGAGCGACCATTTCGGTCCCTATTTTGGTTGTTATTTCTGTTCCGGTTATTGTTATTATTATTACGACGAGAATTGGATCCTTGTCGTTGGTCCTGTTTTCTACTATTGCAATCACGAATAAAATGTCCAGTGCGTCCACAATAATAGCAGATAGGAGGCTCTTTCATTCGAGGGGTTTGGGCACGGTTGTCAGCATAATTAACAGAAGAGGTAGGTGTGGTCTGTGTCTGGGCTAAATTAATACTAAGCTTAGCAATTTGGTCTGTAAGTTGTTGAATAGCTTGGTCGGTATTGGTAGTAGGGGTAGTCATTAATTTTCCAGTTTCCCAGCGGAGGGCTACTTCAATAGCATCGGTCAGGGTATTAGGTATAGCAGCTTGAACATTAACTGCATACTCAGAACGTAAGCCTTGGATAAAAAGTTGTTTAACAAAATCAGCGGGAAAAACACCGGTTGGGTCCACTTTCGTTTGCAATGTACGAAATCGGTTGACATATCCATCCACCGTTTCTGTGGGTCCTTGCTTAATTTCGAAAAGTTGTTTTTGCCAAAGGGCCTTTTGCTTAGTAGTATAGAAACGTGTCTTAAAAAGATGCTGGAAACTTCGGTTCTGGTTGTTGTTATCATTAAAAACATTGGGTACCGGGTTTAAAGCAGTATACCAGTCTAGAGCAACACCTTTAAGGTACACAGGAGCAAGCTGAAGTTTCCGTTCAGCACTCCATCGGTTGGCAGTAGCGGCTCTTCGAAATTCCTTCAGCCAGTCAGCAGGGTCTTGGGTTCCGTCACCGTAAAAATCTGCAACAGTAATAAGAGTTTTCTCAGAGCCTTGTCCAAGGGCATTGGCAAGATCAGTTATTGCTTGCGCAGCATCTTGTAAAGCTTGATCACCCATTAGGTTTTCTGGTTGGTTAGGAGGTAAGATAGGGTTTAATTCTTCAACAAGAGGTTGTAAATTTATTTCCTCGAATTGTGGAGGAGAGTCAGCTCTAACAATAGTAGCGTCTTGGTTTTGAATATAATGGTCGAGAGGGTCAATTAAATTTTGGTCGTTAAGAGGAGGAGTATTAAGTAATGGAGGTGTATGGCGTGGGGTAACGTTTATATCTAAATTAACAGTTGGGTAATATTCAGTTACAAGAGGAGATGGAGGAACAGTTGTGCGAGCAGGAGAAAAGGTTTGTTGTAAATAGCGAAAGAGGCGATTTCGTGGAGGAGGAGTAGTTTCTCGAGTATAATGATATGGAATTTCTGAGATAGGTGAAGAAGGAAGTGCAAGGCTTGGAGGGATTGGTATATAAGTATTAGTGGAAGAACCAACACCAGTATCAGCTAATTGTTCAGGTCCTAAGGTGAATATAGATCTGGGTGGAGAAACGTCAAAATTTAATTCAGTTCTTCCTAGTTGATTTTGAAAATCGAATAGAAGGTTTTCAGTCCTTGGTCGAGTTGAAGCAGGTGTAGAAGGTAAGAGGTCCTCAATGTGAAGGTCAAGTAGAGTAGCTTCAAAATTAAGAGGTAAGGTAGGTGCAAGAGTATAGGGGGTGTGTGCAAGGAGTAGACCAGCAATAACTTCTTTTGGGTCTAATAGGTCGTTGTTATAGCGGCAACTAAAAACAATATCTCGAGCAGCAGCTCTAGCAGTATTATAATCAGTAGCAGCAACTAAAATACAGTAAGAGTCGTTTGTCTTTTGTGAATATTGGGTAGCAAAATAATTGTCTCAATATGTTCCCCAAAATCGGCAAAAGGGACGGTATAAATTAGCAACAGGGTAACAGATGGTACAGGATAAATCAGGATGGTAGGCTTGCAAAACATCTACCGCAAGTGAGGAAGGATGACTTGTTTCATGTACTTCAATTTGTTCTAAGTATAGTTCATATGCTCTATTCATATAGAGAAGGCAGTTCCCAAGTCTTAAGGAAACTAATAAAAGAATAATAAAATACCTCCAAAAATAAAAGGTTAGTAGTAAGTTGTTAACAAAATTTTAATCTCCTAAATTTAGTAAATAGTTAGTATCCAACAAAAAGAAAATTTCAAGTAAGTTGTAAGAGAATAATAAGAGTGCAATCAACAGCAAGAGGGTTAGTAACAGCCAAAAAAAAAAATGTTTAAATTTCTGCCAAAGTAATAATAAGATTTCCAAATTCTTTAATAATATCCAATAATTTAAATAGATTTCTGCCAGAAGGCACCAAATGTTACAGTACCGGAAGCCTTCTTTAATTCCGATAAAGTAACAATCACACAGCTCCTAAGATCCCTTACTTTGGGCGTGAAGCGGTGTGCAAGAGGGAAGTATAGTTTCTTTTATGTCTGCAAGAAACTACACACTTCTCTAAGGCAGTTCGATATAAAACAACAAGAGATAATAGACAGTTTATTAATAATACAAGAGGGCTATTTCAAGGTGTCTGTTCCTTAGAAATCCCAAGCGTTTATTAATAATAAGGGAGGAGGATAATAAATATAAAGGTAAAGATAAAATACAATGTCTGGATCTGTCTAAAACTAAGGGAAATAAGGTGGGTTTATATATCTATTGAGCTAAGCGTTGCTAAGCGCCGTTAAGTGTCGCTAAGCGTCGTTAAGTGTCGCTAAGCGTCATTAAGCGTCACTAAGCGTCGTTAAGCGTCGCTAAGCGTCGTTAAGCGTCACTAAGCATCGTTAAACGTCGCTAAGTGTCATTTAGTATCATTGCACATCAATTTCATATATCACTATTACTAAATACAGTTATTACAAAATTTTCCTTATTTAGTTCTAATTTCTTAACTAATTTCTACCAAAATTAAAACCTATTCTATAACACTATTTTTGAATCATGCGATATAAACTTAGAATAAGCTAGGCATGTATATAATCCAAACACGTAATTAAGCTTACTGTTACTTTTTACCCTAACTAAAACAAAAATACAAACAATAGTATAATATGCTGTCTAAATACTATCAATTGTTAAATAAGCTCATACATCTATGAATTACATTATTCTTTATTGTAGACTAACCAAAAAAAAAATTAAAAAATTCACACTAAATATGCTATACGTACAGGTCATTATTATCAAAACAATTTAACTACTTATCTTATTGTTTTGAGAAAAATTGATTGTTGGGCAATTGAGCTCTAACATATTTAAGGCGACCTTTCATCTCTAGCAAAAAAATATATTGATTTATACCTATATCACCCAGTCCATACAATCCTAGGTTAAAGCTAGAGCAGAATTGCACATTTATACGTGTGTTGTTGTCTCGACTTACCCATAACAAACTATTCGAACGTGACTTACTATCCCAAATTTTTTACTTACGATTAATAAAAAAAAAAAAAAAACTAAGAAAAAACTACCTCAAAAAAATCGACTTTACCCACAATTCAAAAGTAATGCCTTACAAAAAAAATATTAACATAGTTAGTTTGCGAAGTGTGAACAGGCAATACAAACGGTATTTCCAGAGTTTCACAATTTCAATCATTAACCCAATTTCATAACCATGCAAAGCTTCTTGTCGACACCTAATTTTAATAAAACTTTGTTCTATAAAGAGCCTCAGATTCTTTATGAAAAGTTCTGTAATGCATTCGCTTACTATAAACAAGTATCTCTTTGCGACCCGAACCCAAATCGCCAACAGCTCATGAAAGATTATAATCTTGCCTGGAAAGATATTAAAACAGAAAATAAAACATTAATAAATGAAAAAATTCAGTACTATTTTAATACTGTTCCCTCAAACGTTTATAGCCATCAATCAAAATTTACCCAATTTGACACAAGTAATTCGGATAATTCGTCTCTGCCAATTGATGCATCATTGATTAATATATCTAGAGATGGAAATCGAACCTAAAATGATCGATCATGATCGATCATATTGTTTGATCGATTATGAAAGTCTTTGATCGATCATGATCAATCATATAGTTTGATCGATCATAAAGTTTGATCGATCATAGCCTTTTATAATCGACTATATTTTATTTTTTTTACCATCTACTTCTGAGTTTGTACATTTTAACGTTTTTGATTGGCTACAACCGAACTGTGGGAATTTTGGATAACTATCCCATTTTATTAATAATGAATTACATACCTTTATATATTTACAACGATTCCCACTCTATACCCGATTTAGATACAAATAGTGCTCGTATCTGGATAACTTTTTATCCAAAAGGTATTGTAACCTTTAACAAATCAATAACCGGTTTTATATCCAATTCAGATAAAAGAATAACGGATAAGATATTTATACGATTGGTTGATTTATATATATTAATGCATAAATCAAATAAAGTCACTCTATATTGATCAATATAAAAAAATGATTTATGCATAAAGTTTTACTTTGTATATTCGTCAGGTGTCATTAATGGCCAGACAATGATGAATTTGTGTTGATTCTGAATCGATATGTGTAATTTGTGAATCGTGTAATATCGTTTGTCATTTTAGAACTGGTATCCATTTACCAATTAATAAAAAAAAAGCGAAAATAATAATAATAATAATAAAGTAAAAAATTAGAAAAATAAATAAATAAATATAATAATAGTATCGAATAATCCTTTTATCATGCAATGTTCAACTTGCATTTTTCTTATTGTATTCTGTACTGTGTAAAGCATGTATTAGAAACACAAAGTAAGTACTTACTATATTCATATATATAATATAATAATTATTATACAAAAAACTGAAAGCCAGTACAAGTTTAAAGCGTAATTGATTTATATCTATTAAATAAATATAATAAACAATTATTTAAAATAAATTAAATTTATGATGTAGACAAGTTTAACACCGGGTGATGCTAGTATATAAATAATATGCAAATTAAAATTTTTATTATAATTGAATTTTACTTTACATTATCCTCTTAAGTTAACCGGATACCTTAATAATTTATCAATTTTATAATTCAGGTATCTGGATACGACCACTGATTGTATATATTAGTATTTTAGCAAAACATTTAAACGGAAATTGGTCATAAAATATAATCGATGCAATGACCGATCAATATACTGTGATCGATCATAAAATCGATCTCTATTGTATATGATCGATCAATGATTGATCACAAGATATATGATCAATTACTGTCTCTAAATATATCTTTGCAGCAGCACAAAGAAGAAGAGTTGCCTAAAAATGCTGTATACCAACGTGACACATTTCAAAAAATAAAATCAGCAACTAAAAATATATCAGAATACGAACAAATGTATTTGATTTCAACGGATGAATCATTTAAGGAAACATTGATTTCAAATATTGTTAATGAAAAAAAATAATCAATGAACAAGAAACACGATTCAAAAAGCTCAAATGCCACGCCGAAGTACAAGCAAAACTAGCAGAAAAGAAAGCAAAGTTGCTTAACAAAGGTATTGTAGAAAAATACGAAGAATCCGGAAGGCCATCAGCAGCAATGATCCACCCTGATTTTTGGGATAAATTTCATGATTGCATTGAATTTGGAGCTGTGCACAAAAAAAGAAGAAAAGTCATTATTAAAGTGTGCACGATAAAACACCTTCGTCAAGCATTAGAAGAGAAGTATAACGTGTACTTATCTCACCAATGTATATTTGCATACTTAGAGCCCCGTCATTCGCATACATTTGCAGCATGCCGCCATCATCATCCGGCCAAAGTAGCTCTTGCCTCCATAGCACGAACAGAGATGAAACCTCACGTTGATGAACATTATTGTTTAGCTTCTGTTAAAGCTGCCCGGACCTTAGCTGAAGTTTTTGTTGACGATGCAGTTATCATCTCTCAAGACGATAAGGCGAAAGTCAGTTTAGGTGTTCCGGCAGTTGGTCGCACGTTTAAAACTATACAAACTATTAATGAACCTGTTTTAGTTGCCGACCATAATTTTCCAGTTGGTAGTAAAATGAAACTCATACCCTCAGTTAATCTTGTTATTGACCCAGTCAACTCAAACGATAGTCTTCGACTAGGCCAACTCGCAATCTTTATTAGGCCCGAGTATTTTGTTGGCACATCATCCTTAACCCATATGTCCGACCTTCAGAGTATTATTTCTAATCAGCAATTTGCTGTGGCTATATTGAAAGAAGACAAAGTTAAACCTGTTTGGGGTTTTCTCGTTGATGGAGGACCCAACGAGAATCCCAAACATTTGAAAAATATAATTCAGTACTGTAATTTTTTTTATACATTTGATCTAGACTACTTAACCATTCGTACGCATGCCCCAGGACAGAGTGCATATAACCCCGTTGAACGTTCCATGGCTTCTCTATCTGAAAAGCTTGCTGGTATTACGCTACCTATCGATAAATTTGGTTCTCACTTAGATAGTCAAGGAAAAGTGTTAGATGAGAATTTGGCACGTAAAAACTTTGAATTCACAGGAAAAAGTCTGTGCGATATATGGAAGAGAGACGATAAAAATGGCAAACCAGTCACAACAGAGTATATAGATCAAGTGAGACAACCATTTGCTGAAATGGGATCTTTAACATCATGGGAATGGGTCGATCAATACACACAAATTTGTCGGTACTCATTGGATATTAAAAAGTGTAAAAATTCCCAGTGTTGTATCAGATATAGAGCACCTGACGTAGTACTTCTCTTGGATCAAACAATGGATTCCTCCTATCTATTACGAAAGGCAAAGATCAATATTACATAAACCCAATACACGCCCTGCAATATTATGACAAACTCAAAATCTTACCATATGACTGCTGCTG
>QKWP01000171.1:125105-151286 GCA_003550325.1 Gigaspora rosea | reverse complement strand
AAAAAAAAAAAAAAGATAAAAAAAAAAAATTTAAAAAAAAAACCTCCAAAAAAAACCTTATTTTTCAACAAAGGATAAGAAAACATGCTAAAAAAATTTTTTGGAAAATTAATCATTGGTTAAAATGTTATCGTTAGCATTAGGTAAGCTTGTCAGGATCATGGTCTAAATTTTAGCATTAGATTTAAAATGTAACCGGTTATGTTAAAAGAATTATAAATAAAGTTTGAGTATTTGGGCAGCTAAGGCCGACCAGTATACAGTAAATGGTTTACTTAAAACTAAAAACCAACCTACCAGGAACATAGTAACAATTACGAAATTACGAAGTGTAAGCAACTAAATAGCGAGGCAAGGCATTAAAAATCTATGTTAACGGGCTGTGCTAGTGTAATATTAATACAGTATTAATATCCATGTACAAACACCACATTTTTATTTATACCGCATATGAGCATATTCGAATCCGTTATAAGAATTAATGTCTGTAAAATAACTTTATAAGTTTTCTATAAAGCGTTTGTTGGTAAAAATAATACGGTCATAGATCCACTTATTTATTATATGTCGACTGCTTTATTTTTATTTCAAAGCATATAACTACTTACTAAAACAATCTTGATATCGGCAAATATACAATACAATACATTTGTTTAGGATATTGGTTTGGGCAGAGTTTTGAATTTGAGTTCAAAAATGAACCCAAATTATAATAGTTTGGATTTTGGATGTCAAGTATATTTTCATCTTAAATTGTAGTATTTAACTAGCCTTATATAATTTACTTTATAATTATCGGCACAAGTGTATATATATATATATATCATATATAGGACCTGATAATTCCTCTACCCCCCACCCCCCTAAAAAATCAGCTGATAAATGGCGCTCCCCTATGTAAATAAATTTCTTATATATTTGAAAATATATTGTAAATTTCAACTCAAACAGATCAATATTGACAGAAATATTTAGATGTTTCATTTGATTTCTGTATTTAAATTTCTCTGTAATAAAAAGAATAAAAAATTATAGTGCCTCATTCTGATTTTTATAAGTTCAAATAAAACAAGTTACTACTTACTAACAAAATTAATAGATAATAGGTTAAAAGTTTGCTTTATAAAATTAAAGTTTTTTGGTTAAATATTTATTTCATAATAGCTTTTTTTATTTAAAATATATATATTTCTTTGTAGATTAGTTTCTTTATAAGTAGAAAACTTTTATTGAAGATATCTCTGCAGAGTTAAAATAAAAAAATGTTCATTGAATTTGGTTAAGAATATACATGTTGGCAAAATCCCGACTTACTATAGTTTGGGATTTGTCCGTCATCCCAAATCCCAAATCCCAAATTCTAGTATAACTAATATCTCAAAAACTTTATTAATAATCTTTATTTAAACAAATCATATATATTCTTATAGTTATAAATAATATATTTACAAAATATTAAGATTATTTATTTGATTTAATCTTTTATAAATAGCAATTGTTTTTTTATTATTTGGAATTTGTCCGGGTTTTGCCAGCATGTATAGTTAAGAACTTACAAAGATATCTTTGATGAAAGTTCTTGTAAACAATTTTGGTACAGCTTCTTAGTATAGTAGGGTTCCATATTATAAAGACATTTTGGAAGAGCTATTGCTCAAAATTAGTTAAGTAAATGTAGTATGAAATTTATATTATGTGACTGGCCAATCTAATAGTATCATACAACATATTAAAATTTTATGCAATTTTATTATATTGCACAGAAGTTATACAAAAAATTCTAAAAATTTGATTTTTTTATTTGTATAAAAGTAAAAATTTTACATTTTTTTTTTTTTTTTAAAAAAAAAATTTTATATAAAAAAAAAACAAATTATATTATAATATTAAATGGGTCTGCTCCTAGTTTCTATACAAGCATCAACCTGATTAGGAATACTAGCAACTGAGCATTTGGCTCTACGAGATTACTAATGCAACTGATTTTTCTATTTTCATTTGGTTCATACTAGAGAAACCCAGAAAAAGATATACATAGATCTCGTTTGACCACAATACACTATTTCTAATGTTCAAATGCCCATTTATACCTTTTTTCCATATTCTCAGCCATGATAAGAAGCTTTGGGATGATATATAAAGACAAGCCCAAACTGTATAAAGCATGGCACATAGTACTCTTAGAAATTGTTTTTTTGCTTTAACAATTGTGTAAGTTGGTTATTTGTATAAGGCTAAGATAGCAGTTGCCATTTGTGGCTAAGTCTTCAAGGTTTTTAAAATCCAAGAGTATTAGAATTTTCAGTTAACCAGTCCTTTTTTTTTGAATTTTTGTGCCCAACTCACTATACTGCTTTATGACGTTCCCCACAAAACTTTTATTACAACTAGCTATAGCTGCAATTGTACAAAGTGAATCACCTCTTTGGTGTCTATAAATTATGGCTCCTTGCTATTTTTCTGTTAAATCTTTTTTCATACACATTTTTTGTAAAAAAAAATTAAGATATATGGGGTGGAGTCAATAGAAATAGGACAAATTTATTAGATAGATTTGTCCCACTTCTATTGACTTCACCACATATATTTGTTTTTTTTTATACCGATTGGCTATATGGATATACTTTTTCTTATATTGTATAATGTAATCTGAGTGTCATGCTACATTTGAGTGAAATTTGAACCGATTTAAGCAAAAAATTGATTTTTTGTAAATTTTTTTTTTTAAAAAAAAAATTCAAAGTTAATTATTCAAAATGGTACGTTGTATTAACTTTTGTATAACTTTAGCACAATCTAATTTTTTTATTTTTTTTTTTTTACTCTTAAGCAGTTTCACAGACGATCTTTATTAGAATACTTGTAAATTTCAGGAATTATAGTGTTAATTTCTAATTTGCTGAACCCCACGTCATACTGATCCTTTGGTTTCAAGAATACAATATGCAACCTGCCGCACTAGTGCCGTAGCAAAATGCCAAAACAAACTAGGAGTTTGAAGTCAAACTCAAGGGCGTTGTCAAACAGCCTAACTTTAAAACCTTCTTCTCCAAGCTTCTCGAAAAAAGAATACTAGTAAAAAAAACAAATATATAGAAAAAAAAGGGAGAATAAATGAGGGATAACCTAAACTACCTAAACGAATACCAAAATAAACAAATAAAAAAAAGAAAAGAATGAAGAAAAAGGCAAAAATTAGACTATATGACAGCACCAATTTCGCCTGGTTTCAAGTATAAAAATTATATAATACTATGCTGGTAAAAATACCAAGTACTATATTTATAGCAAAAAAACATTAAAAAAAAGCTGGCTAGAATAAAAAAAGAAAAGAAAAACTACGGCTAAAAGAATATTCTAGAAAGAAATTTCAATTCGTGTTTATCTCCAACTTATCCATGTTCTGAATTTTACTCGTGACTTAATCCAGTTCGGAAGCCGCATTTCCAAAATGGAAGAGTAAACAATGTCGATCTTTTGGAGGGGGTAAACCAAATCGCCCATTTTTGTTGAAATTTTGAAATGCCAAAGGGGCACCAAGGAAAAGTACCAAAACTGAATGGACTTTGAAAGAGTTACGCCATACAGAATAAGATATCTAACCAAGTATTTACTTCTGTTTTCAGGTCCATAAAATTTGACAAAGCTCCAGGTTATTATGCCTACTACTTCTTCGCTTGGTAGTACCAGAGACTTCTACTCGGAGGCCTCTCTCATAAGGGTTCGAATCTTTTTCAACTCTATTTCAGCTACAACCAAGCATACGATGATTAGCTTTGAGTCCCAGCTGCTATTAGTAAAGTTTTGTTGCATGTTGAATATGTTAACTGTATGGTTTTTATAGGTCAGAGTTTTTGAAAATTTTGGTACGAGGGATCATTGGAAAGAGTTGTATTATTATTCTTTAGCACAATTTAATAAAATTGTACCAAATTTTAATATATTGTACTATTAGATCAGCTGGTCATATAACCTGAAGTGTGTGCTGCATTTATTTACATGATTTTGAGTGATGGCTCCCCAAAAGTGCCCATAATAATATAGAACCCCACTATAATTATGTTTTTGAAAATACAAAAAACCCTTTTATTAAAAATATCTCTACGAGTTTTTGACCAAATTCAATGAAATTTTTTTATTTAAATTCTATGGATTTATAAAATTAAAATAAAAAATTTTTATCGAATTTGGTTAAAACATAAAAATATCTTCAATAAAAGTTCCTATAAACAATTTTGGTACAGCTTCTTTGATATATATATTTTAGAAATAAAAAAATTTTATTAAAAATATCTCTATGATTTCTTGACCAAATTTAATAAAATTTTTTTTTAATTCTACATATTTGTAGAATTAAAATAAAAAAATTTTCATTGAATTTGGTCAAGAGCTTACAGAGATATTTTCAATAAAATTTCTTGTAAACAATTTTGATATATAATATATATTTTTAGAAATGAAAAAACTTTTATTAAAGATATCTCTAACCAAATTTAATAATAATTTTTTTATTTAAATTCTATGGTTCATAGAATTAAAATAAAAAAATTTTCATCAAATTTGGTCAAAAACTTGTAGAAATATCTTTGATAAAAGTTTTTGTAAACAATTTTGCCATAGCTTCTTTGTAATTATATTTTTGAAATAAAAAAAATTTTAATTATAATTCTATATTTGTAGAATTTAAATAAGGGTGTGGTGACTTAGAGTAGTTGTTAAGTTGTTACCCCCAAGCGACAGGTCTAGAGTTCAAATCCCACTAGAGATGATTTAGAAAAATAGGCCTGTGTACCGGTAACATTTATTCGATGATTGGTTGGGTACATTACCTGTAGTCCTTGGTCATCATCTTGAATGGGAGCTTTTAGTCGAAGTTGTATTTCGTGATACAAACAAATCCAAGGAACCGAAATAATTGAAACCCGTTTGGCAAGACCCGAGTAAGGAGGTAGTGAAGATTTTTGACGATACTGCAGATACCGGAATTTGAGACCGAAGAACTGGACAAACACCCCGGGGCAAGTGGAGCACCAACCTGGCCGGCAGAGATGTACCAGAGGAAAAGGTCCTATGCTACAGAATTAGGAACCAAGGGAAGTTAGCTAAAAAGGCACCTAAAGCAAAGGCACAATGACCCATCCGGGCTAACTGGTTTGGTAGTTTGGGAGGGATCGGTTATAGGACTGGTTGATGTAGATATCAGGATCAGAATGAACCTTGCAAGGGCAAGGATACTGTGCGGTTTAATGGTTAGCCCTGACTGCTAGTGGTGGCCTCAGCCATTGCGAAAGTATTCAATACCTAATCTAGAAATGTGTGGGACATAGAAAGATTAGGAATATGTACTACACCCTCCCTAGGATAATCCGGCAGTTGGAATGCTACTAGATTACCTATAGAATTAGGGTCCAAGTAGTATGACAAATGTCGATCTGGGTGGTCTTTAATTGAAGCAGCAAGAGGTTATATGTAGGTGTGATTGTGGTGGGTGATACAGGACAGGGGACACCAGAGAGTTTAAATGGGTAATCTCCTAGTTAGGTTACAGGTATGGCGGATAGTGTAGAACCTTCAGGCGGACTACTTAAAATAGGCAACCAAAAGTTGCACGTGTGGTCATTAACCAAGAATGTATTATCTAAAAAACCTAATAAAAATCCGCTTGCATGCGACATTGCATAATAAAAAAAAAAAAAAAGAATTTAAATAAAAAAATTTTGTTGAATTTGGTCAAGAACTCATAGAGATAATATTAATAAAAGGTTTTAAAATTTAAAATATTTATTAAAGTAATCTATATTGTAAGAGCAGTATCATTAATCTCCTGGTTATTTTTTATCAGAGGCCTACTCCCCTCCCTCTTCTTTAATATATAAATAGTCAGGTTCTTATATATAATTTTAACTTTTTTTACCCTCCTCCCCCCCAAAAAATCACCCGATTTTTGTTACTCCCCTAAATAGAAAAGTGTGATTGGTGTGGCGACATAGTGTAGTTGGTTTGTTAATACTTTCTAAAATGTTATAACAAAAGGTATAAAGTTCAAATCCTACTGGAGATATTTTCGAAAAACTTTATATAGTAACCTGGGCTCTGAGCCAGGATCTGTAGATCTATAACCTTGGTTGTACCAACTCATATTGGAAGCTTTGGTATTATACAAGACAAATCAATCCCAGAAGCACGTTAATATATAACAAAGGAAACCAGTTTAACAAGACCCGAATAAAGAAGTAGCTGGACTTTTGATAGTACCAAACAGGAATCAAATAGGAAACTGCTGACCGAAGCAGACTGACCGAAAGTAAAACTGATGACTAGGGACAAACTTATGACAAAAGGGTTTGGCAGACTCTACCAACTGGACTACTAGTTGTCATCGCCAGAGAAAAAGAAAATGTGCTTTGGAAGCATATACCAAGGAATAGAAGACCTGCTTGTCAGGCAAACCAAATTTTTCGGGTCCTCGAATTGGAAATAGGATTGCAACTAGAAAAGAAAAGCAACTGGAGTAAGGAAAGCTCTGAAGAAAGAAACTAGAAGAAAAATAAAAGGTACAGTCAACTCTTCATAAATACAACTTGTAGGGACAAGCCTACAACGTGCATTTAGGGAGGTTTGCATTTAGAGTGAGCCAATTAAATTGCAGCTTTAAAAATTTGATTATCAAGTTTGTATAACTTCTACAAAACCTGTATAATCTATTTTAAATACTAAAATTTGATTGGCTACGTGCATTTAGAGAGGTTAGTATAATATAAAATGTTATTCAAGAAAACGTGCATTTACAGAATATAGAACGTGCATTTAGCACTAATAACATCTTATGAAATAGAAAAAACGTGCATTTAGAGAGGTTAGTATAATATAAAATGTTATTCAAGAGAACATGCATTTACAGAATATAGAACGTGCATTTAGCACTAATAACATCTTATGAAATAGAAAAAAACATGCATTTAGAGAAGTATTGCATTTATGGAGGTTGTATTTATAGAGGTCTGACTGTACTAGAGTCTGGTGAATTTACAAGAGCAGAAGTAGGTAATAATAGCAGTTGCAGGTAACCCCTGACTGCAAGTTGTTCGCTTCAGTGAATGTGTAAGTTATTAAAGCATAAGTAATATCTGTGTGAGACAGGAAAATGCTCTACCAAGTTTTCCACTGAGAATAAACTAGTCCTAAGGGTGCGGTACAGAATCTGGAACTGTGTTCTGGTAATACAAGATGAACTGGTAGAAGACAAGAATCAGAGGGTTTAAATAGGCAATGCTAGTATGTAGGTTGCAAATATGGCAGCTAGTATAGGACCTTCGGGTGGCTACTTAAATAGGCAACCAAAAGTTGAGGTGTAGCTAGTTGTACTTTTGTTAATGTACAAACATTGGAATCCTTTATGTAGGATGCCATGGTTTATTATATTTTGAATAAAAGCCTATATTCCTATCCCCAAAGTAG
Organism: Gigaspora rosea; assembly: GCA_003550325.1. NCBI lineage: Eukaryota > Fungi > Glomeromycota > Glomeromycetes > Diversisporales > Gigasporaceae > Gigaspora > Gigaspora rosea. The sequence goes on along the minus strand of QKWP01000171.1, from coordinate 143,828 downwards.
GTACTTTGAATAAGAAAAAAAAAGAAAAGTGTGATTAACTATTTAGTATTATACAAAATCTTTGGTGCAAATAGCATTTTTTGTGGTACAAATAGCAGTACCCCAAAAATATGCACTAAATAATTTTTTAAATAAAAAAGTTCAAAACTTCTATATAAAATAAATTTGCACCCTTACAGTATATCTAATTTTAATATATTTTATAACTATATCAGCAAATTTATAGTAGCGCAATTTTTTGAAAGATCTTGCAAACTTGCAAAATCTTTCAAAAGATTTTGCATATTGCAATATATTTCAAAATATTTTACAATGTATTTTGAAATATTTCAGGTTTTAAAATATTTCAAAAGTGTTTTCAAATTTTTGAAAATAAAATCGAAATATTTTTGAAATATTTTAAAGAACTGACTAGATTAGTAAATATGTAATTTGGGTTATACCAAGGATGCATTACTTTAAAATTTTGTATAATATATCAAAATTAATCTACAAATTTGTATTACAAGATCAGATTAGATCTTATATTTATAAATTAGATCTTCTATTCAGTTTTACATTGCTTTTTTATTTCATTTGTTTTTTTTGTTTTTGGTTTGTTTTTTTTTGGTTTTGCTTTTTTTTTGCTTTCATTTTTTTTATTTATTTTTTATTTAATTTTTTTTGCATTTTACAAAATACTAGCTCTTTGCAAGAAAACTTACAACTGTTCAGCACTTTGCAAAAATATTAATGTGACTTTGTATACCAACTCAGATTTTTGATACATTGCAAAAGCACATAAATGATGTCTTTAGCAATTTTTAAATTTTCAAAAATGCTTCTTTAGAGAAATAATTTAGTTAAGCACAAGTTTTTGCAAGTTTTTGCAAGATTTTGCTTTATTATTTTTTTGTTTCATGTTTTTGATTTTTGTTTATTTTTAAAATTTTTTTATTAATTTATTTTATCCTAGTACTTTGTGAGAACACAACTTTTAATTTCTGCCATTTTGCAAAAAAACCAACTCAGACTTTTTCAGCACTTTGCAAGCAAATACAAACTTTTTCAGCATCTTGCAAAAACATTAATCTGACACTTTACAAAAATACAACTTGATTTAAGCAATTTTTGAATTTGCAAAAACATGAATTCTTACTTTAGAGAAATAGAAATTTGGAGCTTTATTATTTTTTTTATTGAGTTTGTTTATATATTTTGTTTTTCGTTTATTTATTTATTTTTTTACTTATTTTTTTATTTTATTTATTTCTAACTTTTTGGCACTTTGCAAGAAACAATTTAACTTTTTTGGTACTTTACAAGAATACTAACTCTAACTTTTCTGGCACTTTGCAAGTACATACTAGATTTCTTTAGCAATTTGCAAAAATACCAATACTTATTTCTAAGAAATAGTTTTTATTTTTTTACTTCTCTACTACCGTATATTCCCGAAAATAAGCAACCCCCTAAAATAAGCAACCCCTTGTTTTTTTCAAAAATCTCAAAAAACGCGTTAGCAGTTGCTACATATAAAACTTTTTTTTTACTAAGTAATCTTCAAAAGGTCGATTAAGTAAAGTTGTTCAGCGCATAAAAATACACCTACAGTAAAAATTTGGTATCATTTGGACAACTTTTTATTAGTACGTTTTTCAATTTTTTCAAAAAACTCAATATTTTGAAAATAAGCAACCTCTCATTTTTTCGTGTAATTTTTTGGCCAAAAAAGGTTGTTATTTTCGGGAATATACGGTATTTTTTAGAAAGTATTTAGAAAAAAGAGCAAAACAAAAGTAATATGGTAAAACAAAAAAATAACTAAGTGAAAACAATAGTTAATTGATGATCCGCCAGTCATCAGGTGCATATTATAGTGTAACGTGGCGCAGATCATTATGTAAATTACTATATATATAAATGCTATGTTCGTCCAAGGAAAAATTTTTTTTTACTAAGTTAATCGATCTTGTCGACTAATTGAAAGCTGTAAAGCTCATCGTTGCGGTTCTAATGGTAGTTAAATCATCCAAATTGGCCCAGTGGAAGCCAAGATATCTTTAAAAAATGTGTCAACGACTATATAAAATCTCTATATAAACAATCTATTGTTTACATAGAGATTTTATATAGTCATTGACACGTTTTTTAAAGATAACTTGGCTTCCACTAGGCCAATTTGGATGATTTAACTACTATTAGAACCGCAACGACGAGATCTACAACTTTTAATTAGTCGACAAGATCGATTAACTTAGTAAAAAAATATTTTTCCTTGGGCGAACGTAGCATTTACATATATAGTAATTTACATAATGATCTGCATCACGTTACACTATGATCATGCACCTAATGACTGGTGGATCATCAATTAAAACAAAGAAGAGAAGCAAAGATAATAGCTAACTACAGAGTGTACAAAAATAAGTATATAAGACTAGTATTTTTATTTTTTATTTTACAAATAGTAATAGAATTAAATGTGATGAAATGTAAAAGTAGTTAAAATAATATATAATAATATAAAAATAATACTTAAAAATATAATATATATAATATATAATAATAAGGAGTTAAATATATATCACACTTCTGCATTGTGCTTATATGTTGTCTCTTAATGATTGACCAATAAAATTTTAAGATCAGATGTAATATAGTACAATTAGAATGATTAAAACAAATAGTCATTTTGACAAAGTTGTCTATAACTTAAAATTTTACATATGAACCTATTTTTTGCTCTTTAACAAAAAAAATTTTTTGTAAAATTTTAGTATATACCCTAACTTTACCTAATCTAACCCTAACCCTAATTAACAAAAAAACCTAGTTTATTTATTTATTGATCTATATATTATATAATGATGAATGAAAGATTTAATCAATTGAACAGAAAGGTAATATATAAGCATATTGCTAGTAGCGACACAGATTTATTCTAAAGAGGCATCTATAAATAACGTTATGTACCCCACATAGTAGCGCTTGACCCCCCTTGACTATATAAAAAATTTTCAAAATCTATATATTTATATATATAATTTTACAAAAACTTGAATATCTTGTGACACAGTAATCTGATTTGGATGATTTAGTACTATTCGATTCGTCTCAGTGAAACAAATCCAATAATACCAAAATTATATTATTTGGATTATTGGATTGAAAAATATTCACAAAAAACTATTAGTTATATAGTAATTTTATAAGAAAAGATATGTCCAATAGTATTTGGCCAATAACTTTTGATCTAGTAATCCAAATGAAATGAAATTAGTACCATTCGACTTCTCTCATCGAGACAAATCGAATGGTACTAAAATCATTAAATTTAAAAAAAATGTGTTATATTTTTTGATCCCTTCTACTTATTGGGAAAACGTTATCTTTTGTCTGGCTTCTCCCTCTTGTATAACATTATTTCCGGATGCCCCCTAATAATAAATAAAAATATAAAATTTGATATTAAATATGAAAATTTTAAAAAATTTTAAAAATATACGAAATATTATGAAATATTGTAAAAAACTACAGATTTACACAATAATATAAAATATTACCTTCTGTGACCCCAAAATAAAATAATTTGATAGAGGTTTGCATTGTTTTATTTGATCTATTTTGCAATATTTTGCAATATATTTTGCAATATTTTACAAATATGTTGAAAAAAATATATATTAAAATCTTTCAAAAATTATATCAATCACAATTTTTTCAAAAAATTTTGGCATGCAATTTCTTTTGAAAGATATTTATTTTGCTGATATAGATTAACAGATCTATAGACTAACTTTACTATTTCTAGTTATACTTTATATATTTTAGCAAAAATCTCTAAAATTTAGAAACCAAAAAAAACAGTTTTTTGAAATTATCTTGGTATCCAATTATCTAATTTGAATGAACTTTTTTTAAAATAAAGCTTTTAATAAGATACATTTAACAAAAAAAGTTTATTCAATTTTGATTACTAAATCAAAAGTTATTTAAATAAATATAATTTTGTTATTTTAAACAAATTAGATCAAAATTGGTCAAACTTTAGTTATGATTTATATAAAAAATGTTTGAGAAAAACTCAAATATAACTTAGATCTAAGTTTATATAATTTTAACAGTATTTTAGCTAAATAGATATATAAATAGGACAAATTTTAAAAAATTTTCTATATAAAAAAACAATACTTGATAAATTTTTATACAAAATTTCTTTTTTTTTAGAAATATCTAAGTTAAATCAAAGTTTTTCAATGTCCTTCCAGGGTTCTAATTTCTATAAAAAAATTTTTTTTTTAAAAAGTGTCTAAGTTATACTAAAATTCTTTGGGATTCTATAAGGAGATAAAAAAATTTTTAATAGTACTATTAAAACCAAATCTTTAAAAACCAAAAACTGAAAAACCAAACAACAAAATTTTAAAAAAAAAAAATTTACCAAATTGGCTATTAGAATCATATCAAAAAAAAAGAGCTAACTAGTTTAAAATTTTTAAAAAAATTAGTATATAACTAAAAGAAAATAAAATAAATAGTAGGATTAGTATAAACTTTATAAAAGCAAAAATATATTAGTAATAATTTAAGAGTACCTTTAACTACAAGTACAATATTAGTTAATATAGTTGTTAATACTATAGCACAAATTGATAAATATTTGTATAAAACAGATACTGCTTTATTAAATTTTTTGTTAAGAATAGGCTAAATTGTACTTTTAGATGCATTAAAGAAGTTTTAAAGACTAAAAAAAGTAGGTAAAATTGGTTAAAAAATGGAAGATTAAAAAGTTTAAATAGATAATTCTTGTAGTTAAATTGCAGGTATAGTAGCTACAGTTGAACCTTTCTAAACTAATATGCATGGTGGCTAGCTTTTAAATTAGTTTTAAAAAGTTATTAGTTTTGAAATACTAATGATCTACTAGTTATATAGCTATAAACAAATATAATTAACTAAATTTATTTTTATATATATAATTGGTTATACAAAATCTGATTTAAGTCAATCAAATCAATTTATTTTATCTATCAAATCTGACATCTTATAAATATTTTATTTTTGAGTATTTGTTATTAAAAATAGCAAATTATCAGGTTAGATTTATAAAACAGACATGATATATTAGTTATTATACAGTGATCGGAAGTAAATCACCGGAAATTTTATAGGTAACACATAAGAGGCCAAATTTTACGTACGATTTTTATTTTATTATATTTTATATAATTACAAAATAATTATATAAAATAAAATAAAATATTTATATTTACATTCCTAAAAAAAAAAAACCCTGGGTTATTTAATATTTACAGTACCATCCTCGGGCTTTATATATTGTCTTTACTCGATTTGGCATACTACAGATAAGTGAACGAATATATTCAATTGATAAGTTATACCATTCCTCTTCTATAATTTTAACTAATTCTTCTAACTTTGTAGGCATGGGTTTTCTGTTACGAACTGCAGAATCAAGACGTTCCCAAAGATTTTCAATCGGGTTAAGATCAGGGCTATACGGTGCCCAATTTAATATATTAAAATTATGCGAATTCATCCACCATTCTGAATATGTAGATGTATGAATAGAAGCCAAATCTTGTTGAAAAATTAAATTTATTTCACCATGATGTTTTTCCATTAAAGAATTTGCCCAAGGAATAAAATATTTTGCAAGAATATCAACATAACTATCCGAATTCATATTACCCTTAATTCTTACTAACGGTCCAACGCCCCACCAACAAAAACAGCCCCAAAACATTACAGAACCACCACCAAACTTCATAGTCGTATTTATACAATCTTTATGATATTTTTCATTAACTCGACGCCAAGTTCTTTCACGACCATCTGCTTTGTGAAGACAAAACCTTGACTCGTCCGTAAAAACAACCATTTGCCATTCATTTACCCATTTTAAATGTTCACGGCACCATTTTTTTCGCTCCAGTGCTTTTCTTTTGTCTAAAAGAGGTTTTCGACAGGCGACACAGTTTCTCCAACCTAAATTGTGGAGGTACTTTCGAATAGTTTTGGTGGTAAGCGTCGTATCATGTTGGACGTTGAATTCGTTAGTGATGACAGCCAAGGGTTCCTTCCGATTTTTTTTTGTAATACGAACTAAAGAGCGTTTGTCACGCGCAGAGAGAGCTTCGGGGCGACCAGGGCGTTTGTTCGGATGCTCTGAGCCTGTCTCTTCATATCGCTTAACAGTGTCATACACCGTTGATTTCGGGAGATCAAAAACTTTTGCAATGTCAAGTGGTTTAACACCACACAGGTAAGCGCCGGCAATACGGCTTCGTTGTTCTAGGCTTAATTCTTGGCGGGAGGGTTTTTTTATCATCAAAAACAATTAAAATTGTGTGTTAAAAAAAAAACACAAGTGAAAAAAGACGTATGTACGTTAAAAAAAAGATTATCATACGTATATGAAATTCCCGGTAGATCTGGAAATTTCCGGTGATTTACTTCCGATCACTGTAGGTTATCAGTTTTGATAGGATTAGTTTTAGAAGATTCAACTGTAGTATAAAACTTTACAAGTTTACTAAAATGCACCTATGGTGTTAAACACCATGTTATACAAAACTATTAGAATAGCCAATCAAAATTTAAGATCAGGTGTAACATAAAATTTTGTTTTTTTGTTTATTTTTTAAAAAAACATTCATAACTTAAAATTTTGCTTATGAAACCGCCTTTGGGACTTTAATAAAAAAAATTTCTTGCTAAATTTTGTATATACTAATGCCTTTGATAAAATCCCAGACCTTACCCTAACCCTAAAGTAATTAAAATTTATTTTTTGTTTTATAAAAGTTTATTTTTTGTTTTTGTTACATGAATTTGCAAATCTAATTTACCTATGGTGTTCAACACTATAGGTGCATTTTATAATAATTGAAACTTTAGATTAAACTACTTAATTAAAAACCAAAAGTATATATATAGCTAATTGTATTTTTATTTAAATATAGTATAATTTATAATGTATAGTGCTTAACAAAAGTTTTTCTGCACTTCTATCTTAGTATAAAGATATAGTAAAAAAATTTTTTTATTTAAAAATACATAGTATCATATAAAAATTAATGTATAGTATAATTATCCTTAGCTTTAATTAAAGTATTTATATGATATTTTATACTTCTTCTTACCAAATTAGCTATATATTTCTTAGATAATTGATTTTATTTCTTTGTTATTTTATCTTTCAAATAACTAAATATTTGAAAAATTTTTTTGTTAAATTCATTTTTATAAGTTTCTAAATATTTTTAGTTAAATAACATTAATGGCCAAAAAAGAACTTTGTTATTATTTTCTTCTTTTTATATTTTTGCAATTTTTAAACAATGCTTTGGATCATTACAAAATCCAACTAATACAACTTTTACCAAAAAGATCTATAGCAAAAAGCAGAAGGGATATTTTATACAGGATGATCATATATTGTATATTATGTTTACATATAAAGCAGTTCAATGTTTCAAAGCCTGAAGAAAAAAAATATTCCATATATGAACCTTTAACTAGAATAAGTTATTTTTCTTGCTCTATTGAACTACCAAGCTTTTTTTTAATAATGATTTAAACAAAAAGTACTTTTATCTGTAAATATTATGAAATTTTAATTAAAATCTTTATGTTTCTTTATTTATGAAAGCTGTTTTTTTCAATACTTCTCTCTAAGGGGGTATCCAGAAATAATAATATTTTTTTTTAAACCAGCGGTCCTGCTTTTATTAAAGAGGTTGTAATATAATTTCCATTATTTTAACTATGGTAAGTTATAATGCTACACTACAATTTTTCAGCTACTAACTAAAATTCTCTTTATTTAATAAAAACTCACTCGATACCGAAGTACCCAGGTGCAACCTGCTATGACAACTATTCTTCTCATACAGAGACCTGCAACTCACTGCAAGCTATCCCGTACTCACTGAATGGCTGCTGTTAGCCTTGTCAGGACCGTCTTTTTCTTTAAAACTTCTCACCTAGCTTCGATGGTGGAATGATTTTACTAGAGATGTTACTCAGATAGGGCCAACCCGTACGGGTCAACAAATTTAACGGGTCATGCGGGTCACAGATCATTATCAGATTGACCTGGGTTAGTTTAAGTTTATAACGCAGAGCTTATACTGTATTTAAATTGATTCAGAATCACCTTTAAGTTAATTCAAAATTCTTTATCGATTTGAGTGAATCTAAAATTTCGTTTCAACATAAGTGTATTTAGAATCAATTTATATTGATTCTAAATCTACAAAGCTTCTATTCCGACGTACAATATATACGCATACAACGAATACGCATTTATTATTATTATTATTATTATTATCTGTTATAGACAGGACCGACGAATTACATTAATATAGCAAGACTCGGAAATATAAATACAATTAATTCCTATATTCAAATAATTCATTGTTTATGCCAAGAAACATGTCGATTATAAAACAATTTGGGAGGCAAATTTGGGGATCAGCTTTACGAATCTTGTTATAGGAATGACAGGTGGATCAAAAATCAATAGAAATTAGATATTCAGAATTGGAATCTTATTCTATATCTAATATATAGAATAGTATAATGGCAATCAAGATTAACAATTAAGCGACGACCATGAGAAAATAAATTGTGAATCAGGTATCGCACTTTAAAGTCAGACTAATAATTTTATGCGACTCAAAATACAGGAGCAAATGTTATATTGGATGTGAAGATGTAACATTCGAAGTTTCTGTATATGCTTCACCATATGGATTTATCCAATAATATGCAAGATTTTGCGTATCAGGTATGAACGCCAGTTAATTTGCAATATAACTATACACTACGTGAAATCTTCGTTCCTGGTATAATCAGTCTTAAAAAAAAATTAGACATTAGGAGTTTTAGAATTAATTATCAACTGCCCGATTTCAGATAAAATAAATAATATATATTTTTTCAAAAAAGTAATGTATAAATCACCTTATCAATCCTGCAATTTAACTAAGCCTAGTCATTTTATTATACCAATTCTGCACAATTTTGGTATTGTTTATTCTACTTTAGTTATCAAAATTTGGATTTTGCCTATTTGACCCATTGACCCGGGTTATAACCCGGGTTGACCCTTGACCCGAATTACTTTGATCTGGATTACAATTTTTTGACCCGGGTAACAACTCTGGATTTTACTCAAAATCCAACACAAGAAAAAAAATTTAAAATGAAATCTAAAGAAAAGTATAAAAAGAGAGGAGTACTACTAAACCTAAATGAATCACCAAAAAAACAAAACAGAAAAAAAAGAAACAAGATGAGAAATACAAAAAAAAAGACTAATCCTGACAGGTATGAAATGAAATGTATAAAATATAAAAATTATATAATACTCCAGAAATAACATTATACAAGAGGGAGTTGGATGAAAGATAATGTTTTTCCTTTTAAAGAGAAAGAGAGTCAAAAAAATATAGTACAATTTTTTTAAAAAAAAAATCTAAAAACTGACCCAGTTGTTCAAATTTAATGATTTTGGTACTATTTGATTCGTCTCGGTAAAAGAAGTCAAATGGAACCAATTTCATTTCATTTGGATTACTGTCAAAAGTTATTGCCAAATATCATTGGTCATATCTTTTCTTATAAAATTACTATATAACTAATGGTTTTTTGTAAATATCTTTCAATTCAGTAATCCAAATGACATGATTTTGGTATCATTGGATTCATCTCACTGAGACAAATCGAATAGTACCTAAACCATCCAAATCGGATTACTATGTTACAAGATATTTAATGTTTTTGTAAAATTTTATATATAAACTAAAGCTGCAAACTTTTTTCAAATCAAGAGTAACTACCTTTATAAAAATAATATGGCAATATGTCATATTTGACATAGATGTAATAAGTGATATATGTCGTAAAGGTGCTATATTCCATGAATAATGTGAATAATGCTATATGCCATGAATAATGCCGTATGCCGTATGCGTGAATAATGCCGTATACTATAAATAATGCCGTATGCCGTAAGTAATGCCAAATGTTATAAAAAATATATACTATGTGCCATAAATAGAGATGCAGACATTTAAAAATATGAAGGTAACTACCTTATTAAAAAAATAAGGGGAGTAACAAAAATCAGGTAATTTTCTAAAGGGGGTCAAAAAAGTTGAAATTATATATAAGAACCTGACTATATGTATATTAAAAAATAGGGTGATAAAAAATAATCAGGTGATTAATGACACTGCTCTAACGGCAATACGACACATTTGCCATATAAATAAGTGCCCTAAGCTGCATAAGTGCCGTAAGCTATATAAGCACTGTATAAGTGCCGTATAAGGCAGTGTTGTACATGGGACAGTTGGAACATACGTTGGGACTAGTGATGCCACCGAAATTGATTTTTGAAAAAGGCCTATTTCGTCTTCATTAGAGAAAATTAAAATTTTTTATAAGGAAGAGCAAATAAAATTTATATAAATATGTTCCTTATAATTTCGTCTATTCAAAAAAAGGATCAAATAATTTCATCTTTCAAGTAAAATAGGTCAAAAACAATTTCGTCTTCAAATTTTAATTTCGGGTTTTAGAACCCGAAATAATTTTGTCCTCATGTATAGTTGGGACATTTTGGAACATTTTGGGACAATTTTGAAATTACTTAAAATTTTATTAAGATAATCTAATTAAATTTTTTTAAAAATGTGTTCAGCACTTAAAAAAATATATAATTATATATTTTTTTAAATTAAGTACTAGTCCGCGAGTGAGCGACAGTAATTTTATAGTAAAATTTGGTGAAAATTTAATATAAATTTTTATATTAATATGTAATTTGTAGCTGCTACAAAGTAAAGATAATTTTTTACTAAGTTAACAATACATGTCCACTAATAGAAAGTTGTAGAGCTCGTCAAGACGCATCTAATGGTAGTTAGATCATCCAAATCAGCCCAATGGATAATGAGATATCGTCAAAAAATGATTGACCGACTATATAAAATCTCTATATAAACAATATTTGGGGTGTCTCCTATTAAAAGGGCCCATTTTTACAATTTTTCAAAAATTGAGTTTTGATTAGATTCATGTAAATTTCAACATGGTTGACATTTTTCAATTATAAATGAAAGTCAATTTGTATAATAAAAAATAGAGATAACGTAAAAGAAATATTAACGAAGTTGTTTTAGCCCAAGCATATTACGAGGCTACTACGAGGCTACCCGATAGTCACCTGCTACATTTAACCAATCAAAATTGTGAAATTTGATTAATCCCAGATCAGTCTGAAAATCAAACCAAATGGTTAAACTCAATTATCTCAAAATGAGATGAATGTAAAAATGGGCCCTTTTAATAAGGAACACCCCATTTGTTTACATAGAATTTTATATAGTCAGCCAATCGTTTTTTGATGATATCTTGCTATTCACTGGGCCGATTTGGATGATCTAACTACCGATAGATGCGTCTCAACGAGCTCTACAACTTTTAATTAGTGGACATGTATCGTTAACTTAGTAAAAAATTAACTTTACTTTGTAGCAGCTGCAGATTACATATTAATATAAAAATTTATATTAAATTTTCACCAAATTTTACTATGATGCTACTATGATGCTACTGTCGCTCACTTGCGGACTAGTACTTAATTTATTAATTATTAAGGCTTGGGACATAGTTGGGACACTTGGGACGCTAGGACATTGGGACGTTGGGACATGGCAAAAAAAGCTGGGATAGTGAAAATGTACAACACTAGTATAAGGTACCTACTAAATAATTGAATCCAATTAATTGCTGGCGCAGCCACAATTAATTAATTGCAATTTTTTATATATATGATCTTAATTATAATAAATAAAAGTTTTATAATTTGATACATCACTACCCTTCCATGTGACAAGTTATTTATTATATGATATAGTAAACTTTATATTTTATTTAAATATCAAAAAAAAAAATACAATAAATACCAATTTATTTAACCCTAATCCAAATAGAAATGTGTCATCACGCACCTATCAGTGCAAAAAATGTTGATTGTTACATGACTAATTATCTGATAAATGCGTGATGGCACATTTCTAAACCCAACCTATCCAATACTACTTGTAACCCTATCTGATACTAATTCTAATCCAACCTATCCAATACTAACTCTGATCCAACAATATAATAGTTCTTAAGGATGCTTCTTTCAATAGATTGAACAATCAGCCAGAAATTGAATAAACTGATCAGATAAGATACTATTCAATAAGTAATAAAAGCTGTTGTTTTATATGACAGCTGCTAATAAAAATATAAAGTTAGTTATGGGATTGGAGTTAAAAAAGGATGAACAAAAGCCTTCAGATATTATTAAAAATCAGCCAATACAGGTTCTGCTAATGAAACATATTGTTATCAATATGGTCGAAAAAGATGAGCATATGGCCTTCATTTATTATCAAAAATCAGCTGACATAGATCCTACTAATAAAACACACAGATTAAAACGATGCATATCGGTATAATATCGGGTACCCGATATATATATGATATATATATAATATGTGACCGAAATGTGTAGGATATATTTATACACATACCCTATATGTGTAGAGTTCATGCAGGATATCGGACACATGTCGAACACATATAGTACATATATAGTACATATGCCGTACACATGCCGTATATATATCGCATATATAAATTCTGTAATACATCATGTACCTGATATGTACCCGATATAAAGTACTGAAATAACATCAAAAAAGAATAAATTCGAATATTTATATATATATTTTTTACAAACATCTAATTATCACTTTGTCTAATATAAAGCAATTTAATAAAAATTTTATTTTTTTTTTATTTATTTATTATAAACAATTCTCTAATCAGTTACAATTTGAAATATAATATAAAATCCTATAGCAAATAACTAATGAAACACTAGTAATAATACAACACTAACAAAGGCAGAAACACCCAATGACCATTATTACTAAAAAAAAAAAATTCAACAAATCGGTGACAAAACACCTAAAGCAACTATAAAGCTACACGAAAATGCCCAAGAAAACTAACAAAGTACCCAAGATAAAATCTACAAGACACCCCAAAACACACCAAAGCAACATCAAAATCGGCAACAAGACACCTGAGGCAACCACGAACTTGTACAGAGAGCACCCAAGAAAACTGACAGGGCACCCAAACGAATCTATGCCAAGAAACTTTGAAACGCGTACGAAATCGGCGACAAGACACCATGTAGTCATTCAAGAAACACCCATAGAGAAATCTCTGAAACGCACCCGAAGCAACGTTAAAATTGGCAACACCTGAAAAAAAAAAAAACTAAAAAGTATCATTTAGAACTAGGGCATGGCACGTCAACAAAAATATGAAAAAAGAAAAAACACCAATGGCACTAGCGACAAATAATATACTGAAATATCGACACCAACGAAGAAGTACCGACTAATAACTCAAATGATGAAAACCGAAACCGTTGCTCCAAAATGGACGGCACTAACGACAAAGAAAGGTTGTTCCAAAATGGTCGACGGTAACGACGAAGTACTGCAGTCAGGGATTTTACCATATTTGGTTATCGACGATCGCACCTTATTTAGTACTGATTGTCGGTCGGAATATTCTAGCCTTTTTTCCAGATTGTTCTGCGTATTACAATGGTTGACCAATCAAATCGCAGAAGTTATAATACTATATAAGGTACGAACCTTATAAAAAATCTTAATAAAAAAATTATTATTAAAGCTTACAATACCAAGCTTACAACGCCAAGCTTACAACACCAAGCTTACAACGCCTAAGCTTACAACGCCCAAGCTTAAGACGCCCAAGCTTATAATGCCAAGCTATAATGCAGTAATGCACGTTTCAAAGTTGAAATTCAGTGAAGGTACGTGTTAGATTACAAGAGTAAAGGAGAATCTAAATTGTAGTTTCTTATTTTAACGAAAAGCCTTTAACAATATATTAGGCACAGGAGTAATGCTTGATGCATCATCGCTGAAATAACATAATCGCGTAGATTTTTACGTATAGTAAACCTCTATAAGTCAGTAAGTGCACGCCCTTGAGACAAGTTTTAACAACGTGCCAATAAGAAAAAGTGCATTTGTAAGGGGGTATGTATATTTTTGGGCCGGAACTTGATCGTGCAATTACAGAATTAAAGAGGGTGTGCACTTAAGGAGGTTTTACTGTATAATGAGAACATTTTAAGTCAAAAATTATCATTTTACATCATGTATAATATTAAATAATTTTTTATTTATTACATTAATAAACTTATATATATATTAAATAAAATTGAAGTACTTTTAACCAATACATGAAATTGTATAATAAATTCGAAATACACATTCTTGAATATTCGAACCTAATACAGGAATATAAATTACTATTCTTCTCTAGTAATATTATCGCCAACAGATTCTGAATTTTTAGCTTAATCAACTTTATCATGTTCATTTTCTGAATTAAATAAAGATCTTACCTCTTCTAATACAATGAATAACTCATTAAGTCTTTTACGCTTAAACCCACAGTACTGTTTCTGAATACTTTCGTTCATCTGCTCTAAAAAAGCTTCAATCTTGCGAATTATTTCTGGCCTTGTCATATTTGATTCTTCTCCTTGCGCGGTTTCTTCTTGCTTAGTAATCGGAATTGGCCTACAAAAAGAATCAGAACTATTATCACAAAAAACTTTAGTAACAGATTCTTTTTGAGCTTGCTTTGCTAAAGTCGTAAATTCTGTTAGCTTTGAACTTAATTCTTGTCCTCCTAAGTTTTTACAGATCGTTCTTGATTCTAGAGGGCTAACGAAGTTATCTTTTTTGAGACGTATTCTAAATCTCTGGCATTTTGAAATTGATTCCGGTCGTGTTCTTGGGCCAGTCGTTTGAGAATCGTTATATCCAATCGACCTAAAAAAGTTGTTTCGCAACTAAAAAAATAAATGAACAAATTTATCAATTAAATTTGACTAGTAAATAAAACAGTTGATTAATAAAAAAAGAAAATAAAAATAAATAAAATCATTAAAAAAAAATTAAAGTAAATACTTGAAGGAATTTTTTACAATTCCTCGCAGCGACTTTCCAATGGCGTTCTTGTGGAATTGGAGGTATCAATGATTTCAGAACCTTATTAAATTCTTCTAAAATTGCATCCAAACGCTGGTGTTAATTGAAGAGACCAGATCGTGAAACTACACTATACTTGTCTACAATATCACGTATGGTTGAATCAAGCTGCATCAATTGGACTTCATCCGAAGCATCTATTAGATGATATATTGGATGGCGTCGTGCCAACCATACTGGTGAAAATACTCTTTTCACTGCTCTCTTCAACAATGGATTATTGGTTCTAATAGCTGCTCTATAATTAATAATAGCCTGGAGATAAATGAATATCTATTTAACAAAAAAATAAGTAGCAGTTAATTATAGATTCAATATTAACAAATAAATAGTGTATTTCGAAATAAAATAAGACTCTCTGATTTTAATTATAAACCCCTAATGGTAAATTTTATTAAATACTTAAATATTTTAATAAATAATTATTTTACCTGCTCAAACTTTATTTGGTAAAACAGATCCTTTTGTATTTTTACTCAGGCTAAGTATCCTTCGACCGACGGATTAGAACAATTTTCGACGTATGGCCACATCAACTCCATAGCCATTGCTTGACGATATATGTTGCAGACAGAATCCCAAGACTTGTGATGATCATAACATTTCTTAAAATAAGCGAGTTGATTCTCCGTTTTATACCCTTGATATATCACGAATTGTTTGAGATCAACATCCCTTTTAGACGACATAAAACATGCAAGTTTAGATCATATAAAATAAGATCATACAAAGTTAATTTTTTGGTTTGCAATCTAAATTTTTCACAAATTTTTTTTTTTTGTCTTAATTTAGATTAATAAAAAATATCTGATCGACCGACCAGAACCTCGAAACACCAACTAATGCAAAACAAAAATCAAGTTTGTGCAGCTTAATACAAAACTGTTAAACATATAACTTGCCAGATTAGTTCCACATACGCCCGAAGCATGTTCATCTCTTCATGAAGTTGTCCAGGAATAAGAACCAACCAAGGATAATTATTTTTTATTTTAGATATATGCTGGTACAGAATGCCATCACACGTAACAGCTACCCATTTGCGCGTTCCGTTTTTAATACCTGAAATATTTTCAATATGAGAAAGAACTTTTTCAATATTTGCTATTGAATTAGGGTTAACATTGAGTGGATCAGGAATAAAAGTTTCTGGAACATTAACTCCCTGATCCGCAATACGTTTTTGGGTAACACTAATTCTTGATGGTTCGGTAGGTAGTTCTATTTCCTTCTCAACACAATACGGTTTAAAAATTATCGATTGGTCTTTGATACTTTTTTTTAACTCAGGAACTTCTTGCTTTGGTAATTCAGCCAATGTTGGTAAACGGGTTTTGCACTTGGGACAAAGTTGCTTTCGATTGTCAATACTTTGTTCTCCACATTTAAGACATCGTTTATTACAGCTACTACTAGATCCTATATTAGCTACCAAAGAATCAATAGCATTAGTGGTAGACGATTTTTCTTCGCATAATAGTTCAAGAATTTCAGCAAGATAATTATTTAATTCTTGATCTATTGCTTCTTGCATCTCTTATGTAATTTCAAAAAGATCTTCGTATTGATGCCTGCTAATAGAACTCAATTCCCAAGGTAAATTAGTATATTGAATACGATTTTGAGGATCCATGTTAAAAACGGCAAAACTAGTCACAATATGAAATATCACTGTATTCATTCCGCGATCAAGATAGTTACGCTGGCCTTTTTGTTCATTATCAAAAGCTATGAACAGAAATCCTTCAGGTAAAGGTTCTTCTTTTTCTGACAGTTCGTTCAACCAGCTTTGAAAACGAGAATAACCACCCGAGCACGTAATATGGTTATCAATATTAATTATAGTTTTCGAGCGAGCAATAGAATACTTAATAGCCGACGCAATAAGATTTATTTCCGATACGTATTTCCCGTGCCTGGACCCGTATATTAAATCGACAGCCATCGCTTGTTTAAAAAGTTTTTCGATACTTAAAGAATCTAAATTGAAATTATTGTAAGTTAGTGTCTCGATAAATTTTACAATGACTAGATTGCGTTTACTTAGCCATGTTTGAGGAGTATAAGTTAATAGGTTTTCTAAAGAAAACCTATTACTATTTTTGATCAGAAACTCAATATCTTCATATAAATATTCTCTTTCGAGCTGCGCGATATTAATGACTTCTTGTATACGTTTATCCCGGTTGCTATGTCGAGAATTCCACTATTCAACGAATTCTTCATTCACTTTACATTGTTTTTGGTACAGATTCTCTAATCTAGTTATCTCTTCGCAATATTCGCCTATTCTTTTTTTTAACTCAATTATTTCTCCATTTTGAGTTTCTATTTGCACCAATAATTCTGTAATTACGTTAGCGAAATTTTCTACACCTTCGCTATTTTCTTGACTTCTCAATGGACCTTCAGTTCTTTTAAGCTCTATTCGTAAATGTGACTCGCCATGAATTCTGGAACTAGAGTTAGAAAGAGAATCAGAAATAAAATCGTTATTAGAATTGTTATCAAATCGAGATTTTTTGTCTATGTGACTAGAAGAAGAAATATTTGATAGACGCTGATAAAAATGGTCTTTAGAGACAACTTGATTGTAATACATTTGGCAGATCGAGTAAGAACTTAGACTAGATTGAAGATCTGTGAGTTCAGGCATAAAAGCCTGAAATAATGGGAGCCGCCTAACTGTTGCTTGACTATCAGCATGCCTTCAGGTTTGTGATGCAGACGTATTGCAAGCACTTAGACCGATTTTATCATAACGACTAACTAGTCTACTAAATATGCAAGGAAGTTCATAGGCTTTTGGTCTTGAGGATTGTGACATCGTGGTTAATTTTGGTATAAAACGCTAAAAAAAAAAGGCTAGTTAGTTTTTTAACAAGGAAGTTGGATATTAATATTCTTGCACTTTAGGTTTCATTTACCTTCTTAAGAAGGGTTGATCCCGAAGTATTATTCATTGATCCTGGTACTAAAAGTTATATAGTCTTGGTTCGTATAACGTTTAACCATATATAGCTATTACTAAAAGCTTCGATCTGTGACTAAAAAATCGAAAAAATGTTAAAAAAATGATGATCAACAGCCAATCAGATTGTTGTAGATTATTCCAGAATCGATTTCCATATTTGGTAAAATCCCTGACTGTACTGATGAAGTTATCTAAAAAGTGTAACAGGGAAAAATAAAAAAAAGTTAATAAATAACAAAAATAAATATAGTAATTTAAAATAAATACATAATAATAAAAAAAAAGAATTTGAAAATTATTATATTAAAATAAAGAATAAATAAAAGTAATAAATAATAAAAAAAAGGCGAAAAAAAATAAACAGTATAAATAAAAAAAAAGATCACACAAAGATCTAATCTAGATCTGTAGATCTGAAAAAAAAATTATTTAAAAAAAATAAAATTAATAAAAAAAAATAATAATAATAAATTAAATAAATACGAATTAAAAATAATTAAAAATAATTAAAAAAAATTAAAAATAAAAATAACAAAAAATAAAAAAAATAGTGAAAATAAAAAAAAA
>QKWP01000171.1:88819-122788 GCA_003550325.1 Gigaspora rosea | reverse complement strand
GTATATATAAATTACTATAGATTACTATAGTAAATTATATAGTAAATATTGTTAAAAAAAGTTACTATTAATAAATTTTTTATTTTATCAATAAATAATCAAAATAATTTTATTTTTATTAATCCGGTAACCTAATAAGTATATTAAATTAAAAAAATCAAAAATTAATTTGTACAAAAAATATTTGAATCAGAGCTATTTGAGGTACAAATCTTTATGCACCAGACTATATTTGTCAAATCAAATCAAATTTGGCCATATTTGAATTTGATCAAATCAAATATAGTCAAATTTGAATTTGAATTTGATCAAATATTTGATTCAAATATTTGAAGATCAAATCAAATTGCGGAACCCTAATTAGTATGTTCACGGTCACAATATCAGGTAAGTAGTTACCGGTACTATCTTAAGAAATATTTGCTATAATTACTTTTACAGCATATGGCATATGTCACCTACTATGGCATATGGTACCTGCTATGGCATTGTGGCAAACGTCAAATGTCACGTCACTACTATACATCAATGTGATGCTGAAAGTAGTACATCACCTACGTCATAGCCATAGTGCCATGGGTAGTAACTACCTTAAGAAAAGTTTGCAACTTTAATATAAATATATGGATTTTGAAAATTTTTTTATATAGTCAAGAGAGGTAAGCGCTACTATATGGGAGTACATAATGTTATTTATGGATGCCCCCTAAGCAAAATTTTTACAAGTTTTTTATAATAATAAGCTCTATCCTTGCTAAATAGTATACACATAAATGTTTACCTTTTGTTTTAAAATCTTATAGTGAATTTTTGGGGCTAAAATATATATTCTTTTTTGCCAACTTCAAATTTATTTGTTTTGTCTTTAAGTAATACCCTTTTGATAATCTAATCTTGGTTTATTATTTAAAATTTTGTTTTCTTGTTATTTTTTTGCCCATTCTTGTACTATTTTTTTATTATAGTAACCTGCTTTATTATTTTATATATTAAAAGCTTAGAGCCCTTCAAAAGGGTAATTAAAAAGACAATTTCATATTATTTATATAAAAAAAAATTTTTTGATTAACAATTGGTGTGTAAGCAATTTAAGTATTTGGCAGTTTAAAGAAGTTTAGTACAATCTGTATATGTGATATACTGTATTTTTGTAAAATTTTATACTTCTACATATAAATATTTAGATGAAAAACTTTTGTCAATCAATAATAACAATTCACTCTTTTCAACAATCATTTGGACCAAATTTTCCGACAGACAAAATGCAAAAAGTTTTTGTTGGAGTGTTGTCTATACTATTAAAGTATAGTAGGATACACACAAGAAGGTGGTTTTTACAAAGATTAATCTGTTGCCTTTTTTGAGGACTCCTTTGTATATTTGACATACAAGCCAAAAGCATAGTTTTACAAGATAACTGGCAGAAGGTGGCACCCTTGTACAAGAAAATTTGGTGGAGTTCAGTATACTCTGTCAATGAAGTAACTTGTGGNTAGCCATAGTGCCATGGGTAGTAACTACCTTAAGAAAAGTTTGCAACTTTAATATAAATATATGGATTTTGAAAATTTTTTTATATAGTCAAGAGACAAGCCAAAATCATAGTTTTACAAGATAACTGGCAGAAGGTGGCACCCTTGTACAAGAAAATTTGGTGGAGTTCAGTATACTCTGTCAATGAAGTAACTTGTGGTAAAACAAAAAAAGAACAACAAAAAATGAGTTTTTCTGACTATACATTCTTTAAAAATTTTGTTACAAGTGACACCCTTTGTTCCTTTGGGCTTTTAAAATTTCACCAAAAAGTGGGCATCCTGGTTTACCCTTCAAAAGATCAGCAGTATTTACTCCTTCTATTTTGGGTTATATGCCTATCAAAATAGAACCACTTGTCATGAGTTAAAATCAACGTGACTGCTTACAAAAATAAATGGTAATGTAGTGAAATAACCCGTTCAAAAAAATGCAACCCGGGTCACCCAACGGGTGAACTCGCAGGTCACCCAGGTTGTTCAACGGGTCCACCCAGGTGCACGGGTTACCTGTTTGACCTGGGTTAGATATTTAAAAAATTCAATATGCATTAACGAAATTCTTATTTAGTTTTATTAAAGACCAAACTTACCTATAATTAATAAAACAATAGCACTTATACATATAATCGGCCTACTACTTAAAGTTACGTATAACGTCTTAATTTTCTTTTTTTATTGACCATTGTAAGAGTTAAATTTGAACTAGCACAAACCGGTGCTCGATTTCTATTTTAATTATCATTTTTAATAGTATTTAAAAGAATCAAATGATTAATAGAATCAAAGGATTCGAAAGATTCAATCAATCGAAAAGAATTAATAGATTAGAAAATTAGTAAAGCTTCATTTTAGTCTGTAATTAAAAGTATATAAGAGCCTCGAGCTCACCTCAATAAAAGAACCCAAATAAGAGTTGACAATTCATTTCGAGTTAGAATTAAAAACTCAGTGGAGTTCGAAAGCTTTAGAGTTCTATGTTGTAAAGTAATAACCTTCGAAATTAGAGTAGAAGTGTTATCTAGAAGTGTTATCGTTAGTAATTTCCTGATAGACAATCGAATAAACTGTTATTATTAATAAACTGATAACCTCCCGATAAGTGAATTTGTATTAAACTCCAAATCCTGTGACCTCATATTAGAGTCTTGTGATGCTGAATTAGAATTAAAGTTCGCCTTGCTACCTCGAATCTGACGGGTCAACCTGCGAGTTGACTCGTCAGATTGACTCACCCATTCCACCCGGGCTATAACTCAACCTGGGTCACCCGCCCACTCGCAGGTGACCCGGGTTGCTCCAACCCAGGTTACATTACTAGGTAAATGATATATTGGAAATCTTTATAGAACTTTCTAGAAATTTCTTTCTTGTTTTTTTTAGACGTTTTTCTTGTTTTTTTTTATGTACATATAGTACTTTGGTAAAGTGATTACTCTATGCAGTCTATATAATTTTTAAATTAGTTTTAGCAAACTATATCAATTTTGTTTTCTTTTCTTTGTTTTTCTTATCTTTTCTCTTTTTTTTTTTAGTATATGTTTGGTTTGTTGTTTTAGGTTTTGTAGTACTTCCTCCTTTTTTTTACTTTCTTTTTATTTTTGTAAATCTGGTTTTTTCATAAAGGTTTGGATCTATATGCTCTTAAACCTAGAGGCTAGGTAAGAAAAATTAAGGAAAAGTTAGCAATTTTAATAAGCATTTATAATTGTGTACCAGTAATAAAAGAGCACATATTCTCAGTAAGTGAGAATCTGAATTGAGACAAAAAATCGCTAGACAGGTCACATCTGGATATTAAGTTGGGTAAGCTTTCTGTTAGAGCAGATTGTCAAGTTGTATTAGCAGTTCTTAAATAATAAAGTCTACAAACACAAAGAGCAGAATTGTCGAATTAAAAAAAAAACTTTTGTCAAGAATTACATAAATTAATACTCCAAAATAAATATTTTAAAAACAATAAAAAAAATATTTGGTTTATTAAAATAGCCAAGTATTTTGTTAACTCAAACCTAATATATAATAAAAAATATATATAGGTTTTGAGCTACAAACATTAGTATAATATATACTTGAGCATAGTTAAAGTGGTGACATATATTATGTAATATTATTTTACTATACTGTACTCCCTACTCCTTTTCTTTTATATAAGAGAAAATTAATTGGTTATTATGGACTTCTATATTTAATATAAGATTTTAGAGATCCCTCTCTCCTAAAATATTATTATATAATATCTGTCACCAGTCTGTTACTACCCTTAAATAAGCTGAATAATAGTCTATTATAAATTTTAAAAAATTTATAAAATATATTTGTTTTCAGTTTTACTAAATTATACTACTAAAATTTAATACTAGTATGTTATACAATATAAAAATTAAAATAAACAAAAAAATAAAAATTAAATTTAATAAATATTAAGTTAGAGTTAATACCATATATTCCCAAAATAAGCAACCTTTTTTGGGCCAAAAGTTATACAAAAAAATATAAAATTGCTTATTTTCAAATTGAAAAACATACTAATAAAAAGTTGTCTAAATAATGTGAAATTTTTAATATAAGCATATTTTGATGTTCTGAACAAGTTTACTTAATCACACTTTTAAGGTTTACTTAGTAAAATTTGAACTTTTATATATAGCAACTACAAAAGAATTTTTAAAGATTTTGAAAAAAATCAGGTGGTTGCTTAGTTTGTGAATATACAGTAGCTAGGGGTTAGGATAAGTATAATATATAGTAAAATTTTGCAAAAAAATTTTTTTTAAAAAAAAGAAGATTTTATAGATAAAATTTTGAGTTAAAAAATATTTTTTTAAAAAAAAAGCAAAACAACAAAAATTTTATATTATACCTGATCTTTATGTTACACTGTATTTAAAAAATTTGATTGGTAAAAATTATTATAGTATTGAACATTAGTGGTGTGATTAGTAAAACCATTTGTTTTTAATAAAATAGTACAAGATTATCAAAAAAAATATATATATATATGGTTTATATTTAAAATTTAAAAGGGTTTTTAAAAGTATAGAATATTTTTACTTAGAAAATTAGCACTAATAAATTAGCTATTTTTAAGATTGTATATATATAAATATAAAACACTATAGGTTTTAGTAAAAATCTTTGGTTTATTATTAATAAAAAACAATAAATATAAATATACAATATAATACAAAACATTTTAAACTACAATAAAGATAAGAGCAAGGTCTCACTATTAATATTAAAAAAAAATTTAAACTACAGGGGGCTACCATTGCATTGTGGACACTTTTTGGATTGTAATTACACAAAATCGGGTAAGTAACCGCAGCACGAAATTAATGTCACATGTTCGGTAGATCACACGGTATAACATACTAAAATTTCGTGCAATTTCGTTAGATCGCGCGGAAGTTAAGCAAAAAATATGCGAAAGTAGAGTTTTTGAATCGGTACGAAGATCAATTTTTTGGAATTTTTTTTTTTAAAAAAAAATTCACAAAAAATTGAATTTTTTTAGAATCGCTTCAAATTTCGTACAAATGTTGTGCGACATCAAGGTAACGTGACGCGATATAAAAAGGGGCATGTTTGTATGACGAATCAGGTGTAAACTAATAAAAAAAAAATTTTTTTCCCACAATTATGGGCAGTTTGAAAGATTTAACAGAAAGTCAACATGGAGCAATAATTTATGGCTACAACCGTGGAGATTCATTTCGTACTATTGCGGCAGCAGTTGGTTGCTGCAAAAGTTCTGTTGGAAACGTCATAGAAGAGTACAAAAGGTTGGGCGCGGAGGCGCAAAAAAAGAAAAAAAAAGGGCCGGTAAGTCAAAAATTCTCTCCCATTCTGACCAGGAAAACCTAAAAAGCTTCGTCACCACCGGCAACCGCCGTCTCAGTCTCACGCAAATCACCAACCACTACAACTTCCAAAACAGAATAACAATTTCGGAAAGTACTATACGTCGTGCATTGCACGATTTAAACTTGAATTCGTGTGTCGCCACTTCAAAGCCGCTTATCACTGCGGATAACATGGAAAAAAGATATAATTGGGCACTTGAGCATCAAAATTGGACCGTTCGGAATTTTAGACGTGTGTTGTGGTCGGATGAGACCTATATCCGTCTCTTTTTAGGTTCCCCCAGCAAAGTGTGGCGTGAACCACATGAAAAATGGGATATTGATTGTTTGGACTGCACTGTAAAGCGTAGTCCAGTTCGTATGTATTGGGGCTGCTTCTCATATTACGGGTGGGGCCCCTTGTCCCGCTGAAATCCTCCTGCACTAGTGCCTCGCACCTTGAAATCCTTCGTAAGTATGCTCTCCCGACTATAAAAAAGTTTCCAGCAAACAAAGGACGTGGGCGCCCAATTTTTGTTCAGGATAATGCAAGACCCCACGTGGAAACAGAGGCATTAAATTTTTTGGTTGAAAATGAAGTTCGTGTGATGGATTGGCCCCCGCAGAGCCCCGATCTCAATCCAATTGAAAACCTTTGGGCCGAAGTAAAACAGTCTTTACGCCGAAAAGAGAGGCCGGGTAATCTTAATGAACTTGATGCTCTCGTCATAAAGTCGTGGAAAGATACACCACCGGAACTTTGCCGTCGGCTGGTCGATAGTATGATCAATCGGGTCGATGCTTGCATAGAAGCCGGGGGTGGACCCATAGATTATTAAAATATAATTAGTTTTTTTTTTTTTTAAAAAAAAAAATGTAAAAAAAAAAAAAAAAAATGTAAAAATTCGAACCTTCGTACCAATAAAAAAACCACGAATGTGGTAATTTTTACATAACTTCTGCGCGATCTAACGAAATTGCACAAAATTTTAGTATGTTATACCGTGTGATCTACCGAACACGTGACATTAATTTTGTGCTGCGGTTACTTACCCGATTTCGTGTAATTACAATCCAAAAAGTGTCCACAATGCAATGGTAGCCCCCTGTATCAAGGGTTTAATCATATATTACTTTATACAACAAGCAATATAAGGTAAATAGGAGTATTGTGAATCAGAGAATATTGTGGGCCAGCCAGATATCTTGTAATCTAGTAATTGAAATTAAATGAATTTTTATACCATTTGATTTGTTTCATTAAGATGAATTGAATGGTATAAAATTTATTCAATTCTAATTACTAGATCACAAGATATCATCATTTATGCAAAAAAAGATTTTCGTATATATTTGAATTTATTATTATTAAATCTGCAAATTTTTACATATAAACCTTTAATTATCTTGGAATCCTGTGATTTAGTATTCCAAATTGTTAAAATTTTACCAACCAGTTAGTTGCCAACTATAGTTGCCAACAACCGGTTACATATATCACGTGACTAATTTAACTGATTAGTTGGTTAGTTGATTAGTTGGTTAAGTTGGTTAGTTGGTTAGTTAGTTGGTTAGTTGGTTATTGTATAAGATAGCTGCGCAGCATGTGATGCCACTAGTGTTTAAAATTCAATTTTATTTTAATATGCGGAAAAACTTAGTAATTTTTGTAAACATAATAAAAAAAATCAAAAAATTATGTGCAACATGCGCAACACATAATAAAATCCGCAGATTTTAAAAATTTTTTGCTTGCGGAATTAATTTTCAATTTGCATTCCGCAGATTTTGCATATAGATTTTAAATACTGGATGCCACGCAAAACCAGTATAATCATATGCGAATATAAAATTCAAAATATAGAAGATAGTACCAGGAATGGAGTGCAACGAAGTTTATTTTCCACTGTGAAAAATAAGCCATAGATCTCTGGTTGTATAAGGGCCCGGAAGGCTCTTATACAACCAAAAATTTATCTCTTATTTCCGCTATTGTGATGATCATAATAGTGGATATAATTAAAATAGGCTATTTTTTATATTTATATTAATTCATGATTCTTTTGTAAACAATAGTACTATCATAGTAAAAGTTGGGGGGAATCTAATATAAGTTTTATAATAGAGCTGAATCCAGCTTCACCCACAAGGTAGGTCATCTTTTTTTCAAGATAACCTTTCTTGGAGCTCTAATAAAAGTTATAGAGCTGATTTTTGTGGTTCTAATAGTAGTAAAATCAGTAAAATTGATCTGGTGGTTGTTGAGATACCTTAGCTTTTCTTCTTACAATCATATAAGGTTTCTTTAAAATTTTTTAAAGAAATTTTATATGATTATAAAGAGAAAGGCTAGGGTATCTCAACAACCACCAGGCCAATTTTACCGATCTTACTACTATTAGAACCACAAACATCAGCTCTATAACTTTTATTAGAGCTCCAAGCAAGGTTATCTTGAAAAAAAGATGACCTACCTTGTGGGTGAAGCTGGATTCAGCTCTATTATAAAACTTATATTAGATTCCCCCAACTTTTACTATGACAGTACTATTGTTTACAAAAGAATCACGAATTAAATTAGTTGTCTAAAATATGTCAAAAAAATTTTGCTACTTCTTAAGTTATTCTATCTTGGTAAGATTATGCCATTTCTCACTAAGTTACTTATTCAGGTTATAAATTTAACCGATAAGTATAAAATAATTTTGCCAATCAAAGTACTTGAAAACAATTACGCACTTCTTATTAGTTTATTGTTCCGCAAGACAATATTATTTATTAATCGAATTGAAATTGTCTATGGTCGTCTCAAGTATTTGAGAATAAGTGTGCTTATCATTTTATTAGTAAAAGAATTTTAATCAACAAACTTTTTACAACAGATCTTTTTTTCATATCTGCCTTTGAAAGGTTTACGATCAATATAGTATTTAAAGAGATCACACAAGCAGCTTTACCATGGTCCATCATTTCGACAGCAACAAATTATTATTTTAAAAAAATTGAGAAGCCCAAGAAATACTTACCATCTCTTGGCTTTTGCTCAAATGGCAACAAATTCAACTATTCCGGCATTTATATTTGGTGAAATTAGCGAATGAAGTACTATAAACTACTAAAGATCACACAGAAACGATGATATTGAAACCAGTGGAACCATACAAGATTTTAGTTCAATGAAGCACCACCAATTATGACAACACTAACGATGAAGAATTCACGAATCCAATACAGCAATATAATGCAACTTCAGTAACAATGCACCAATGATGTAGGTAAAATGACAACCAAGAACCTAAAAACCTGAAAAAAAGATTAGTTAAAAAAACCAAGAAAACATGCTCAATACTAAGGCAGCAGCCAAAGCACATGACAGAAGTAACATCACGACTATACTGAAACCACTAGAACCTATCAAGACCTTAATCCAACAAACAAGACCATAATCCAACGAAGCGCTAATTACAATGACATCAGCGACTAAGATACTCACAGCTCAGCCAACGAAAAAATATTTCATAACTCCCACAACAATAGCATCAACGACGAAGGCATTTCAAATCCCATCCAGTAGCAATGGCACTAGCGATGTAGGTAAAGTGACAAGCGACTACCAAAAAAGAAAAAAAAAGAGATAAAAAAAAAAACATTAATATACCCATGATTAATCTGTATAGCCGACTATATGTAGCCGGCGACTTACATATATATTTTTTCTTTTTTTTTAATTACAAAAAATTAGGTCGCTACAATAATTTTATACTGAATTAGGACCAATAGCCTGCACTAGACTGGCCCAGTCCTAAGACAGAGCATTTTATAATCTAAATTTAATATGTCTGATCAAATATCAGAATTAGATTAACTTAAAATTTCAATCCACTTAATATCTAAATACTTTCCTGTTCCTGGTTTTGCACCGATAGAATTGAGTTGGTTGCCACTAGCATATGGAATAGTTGTATAGTTGATTAACATAGGCAACCAGTTAGTTGACAACTAGTTGACAACTAACGGTTAACCTTAGTTGAACTAGTTGATTATAAATCGGTTAGTTAATTAAAAAATTTTCCAACCAGTTAGTTGGAAAGTTGTCAACTATTCAGTTTTTCAACTAACGATTTGGAACACTACTGTGATTGGATATTAACGATTTTGTGCTTGTTAGAATAGTCTCACTAAGACGGTCATTTGGATAGTAAAATCATCCAAAACGAACCAGTAAATCAAAAATTATTAGCTATCAAATAATGGTCCACAATACCCCTCTCTCTAAAATTTAGTTTTTATATTCTATTTGTGTACTAATTATTTATGTCTAAAACTATATACTGTATAATTTAAAGATTTTTTAAAGTAATTTATTTTTTATTAAGCATAGTTCAAATAATAAAAATTGTATAAAAATCTATTTGTTTATTAAAAAGTTTTATTAGTAGAAACTTTAACTGGCCCACAATACCCTCATCTACCTTATATATATAGTATAAATTAATAAATATAATTTTACCAGAATTATAATGACCAAATTTTTATTAGTAAAAATAATTATAAACTTTAAAAAGCATCAAAATTTAATAAAAAATTCTTGCAACATTATTCTTCTAGTCTTTCTTTATATTTTTACAAAAACAAAACTGTTCTAGCTATACTAGTTATTTTGTGATGCAATTTCCATATCATTTGCTGGCCTAAGGTGTCTCGCACTGTATTATAGCTAAAAATGTGTTACTAAAAAAATAATGCAACTTATTTAAACATTTATCTCCAATAAGAAAAAGCAAAGAACCTATACAATAAAGGAGTCGTAAGCAGAGATTCTGATGTTTACTAAGCAATAACTCCGAATATTTAAAGTTTTGCATATCAACCTATCATTATAATTAAGTAAATAGATATATGTTATTTTAAAAAATCAATTTATTAATCTAAATCTACCCAAACATCCGCTATTTAGAATAAAAATGCTTCTTATGCGAATCTTTTACCATTCATTATACAAGTACGTACGTACGTCGTAATTAATCAGCCGTTAAGTGCACAACGTGTTATATAGTTAGTTTAGCGATTGGTTCAGATTAATTGTAGCAGACCATAATATGATAACGACAATAATGTTATCATTTATATTTGTTGAGGCACATAAAAATTATTGATTGGTGGATTAAAGTGATATGTGAATTTGGAAACTAATTAGTATAAAAACCCCAGTATATTCGAGCAATGACGATGATCCCTAATTGCGTGTTAAATATCAAACGTGTTTAAGAAATATCTTTCCATTTTGAGATGTAGGTAAATCTCCTTTCTTAAACATCAAAGCGCAAAACAAAATGCGAATTTCCGAGAACTCTACCTGTTTTAATGATGGTGCCGCAACTTCGTATGACCTGTCTGTTTAAAATTAATTATATACGATTTACACGTGCTTGTTTGAATAAAAAGGTCATACAATTAGTTGCAAATATAAAAACTTCTAGCATTTCTTAAAAATATGACCATGGCTTTTTTGATTTAATGTATCAATCAACTCAAAAGTTCAAGTTTCATTGAAATAAATCGATGAATCTTTCTTTGGCGACTCTAAAATTAAATAAATTTTAAGCTTTGAGAATTATTAACGAAAAAAGAAAACAATATAATAATAGATAGCATACCGCCGAGTTGCTTCCTGAAGAGTTTCGGATGGATTTTTTACAGTGCTAGCACCAAGTCCTTTAGTTCCTTCATTAGTCACAAGTTGTACAGGGTCCAAAATCCCTGTACCATTACATCCTAAACCTTGTCCTTCCTTCCAACCCATTTTTTGTAAAAGCTTATTGCCTCTATTATCAGACCCAATCTTGGTCTGCACATTTACCTCTATTTCAGAATTTATACGAGAGATATCTTCCCAATCTTTTCTTATTGGACCATTATCAGGATGAATCTCTCTTCTTATTGCTGCCCGATCGACGTACTTCGTATGTTTAGTCTTAACATTTGGTTGTCCCATATATTTTCGTTTCAACCGATTTAACTCTTCGCGACGTTGAAATTCCAAAAGTTCTTTTTGTGTTGCATTAATATTATTACTAATGCCATCGAAACCTATATCTCCTTCCGAAACTTTTTGTTTAATTTTATTATGATTAGTATTCCCATCAAGCTTTTGTGATATGTCAATCATCTTTCCTTCAGTTACAGTACAAATATCACAGGTCCATTGTTTATGTAAGTGTACTTGAAACTTGGTACTCCCAACCACCAACTCATCCAAATGACATAATTGATGAGGTTTAGAACTCATCTTACTTTCTGATAATCGTTTTGAATTAACAAATGTACCATTTTGTGACCCAATGTCAACAATAAAAAATGTATCTAAAGTTGTGACAGATGATAGATCATCATCATCAGACTTAGCATCAACAGTAGTGGATGAAGAACAATATATTTGACAATGATGCTTTGAAGTGGGCATTTCAGCTAAACGAAGTCGTCGATCATCCCACCTATCTCTTCCCATTGAAATTCCGTTCGCATCAACTAGTACTAAATGACCAGATTTAAGAATCCCAGATTCCATAACTACTAATCTGAGAGTCGCATCGCTACCAGGTTCACCCTGATCTAATGCAGAATCTTCATTATTAACAGGAGATGTGTAAACTATAGATGATGGATCAACAGGAGTGTAAGTCTGAGTAGATTCATCATATGCTGAATAGACACCAGAATACACATCGAACCATATATTACTTTCTGGATGAAAAAAATATTGAGCTTCAGAAGTTTTGACATAACCTTGTGGAGGTGAAAAAATACGCGTATTTTGATCTTCGGATTTGCCAACGTGGTGTGAAACCGAATCAGCATCAGATATATTTTTGTAATTTTGATCAGGTTCGTTAATAATATTATCAATTGCCGGTAAAGAAGTTACCCCGCATGTTTCCGAATCAGATAATTGCCCTTCCTCGCGTGTACCATCTGTGGCTTCTTCGGAGCCATGTTCTTTATTTAGAATAGATGTTGATTCATTAATTCTGCTCTGCTCAGGATCGCATGCAGAATTACTATCAAAATACATCCATTCTTGATTATGGCTGTCCCACAGTGCATATGTTTGTGCAGATCTGCTGTAATAGTATCCACTATTTTCATCGAAAACCCAATCTTCCGAAGACTCTTCGCGAATTTTTAAGTCTTCATAAGCTTGGAGTTCAGCTTCGAAAGTCTTGTTAATTTCTGATAGTTTCGTTTCCTGTCCAGCAGAATGGGTACTTATCGAATTTGCTTGCGTTTCGCGAGGTCTGGTTAAAATTTTATAGTCATACGGAGCATCCCCCATATTTACCGAAGGGTTGCGAGCCCGATCGTGATCAGTTTCCAATTATTTCGGATTTGGTGGTGGTTACAGTGGTGAAGTTTTGTTAGTAAATAAGTAACAAAAAAATAAATCGAAAAATTAGCCTAATTTGATCAACTGATTTATTGATCTGTAACTGATTATCCAGATATGGTAAAATATAAGACCGTATAGCTGGTAGCGATTGTTTAATCGTTTCACTCTATTAACTTTAAATTCCGCACTTAATAATCGACACTTCAACCCAATGGAAGACCCTGAACTTGAAGCTATTCGTCAGGCTAGGATACGCGAGTTACAAGCTGCTGCTGCTGCTGTAAGAGCTTAATAATTGAGACAACTTATGCGATCAAAGAAACAACACAAGATTCTAACTCTAATCATCCATGCATAACAGGGAGGTGGATCAAAGTCTTCAGAAGATGATGGTGAAAAGAAACGGTAACAATTACCCGTATTGAGCTGATCGTAGTAATGTATAGATATAGTAAAAAAAAAAAAAAATCCAAATCTTTAAAAAATGCTAAGATTTTTTAGCTGGCAAATTTTTCAGACAACAGGAAGAGACGAGACAAACATTGGTATGAAATTATTTTGGTTATTATTAAGATTTAGTCATGTTGACATATCATCTTTAATAACAACATTTATATAATCTATGTGTACTTTATTCCAATAGTTGACACAAATTCTTGATAATGAAGCTCGAGAGA
The DNA here is from genome assembly GCA_003550325.1 of Gigaspora rosea. Classification (NCBI taxonomy): domain Eukaryota; kingdom Fungi; phylum Glomeromycota; class Glomeromycetes; order Diversisporales; family Gigasporaceae; genus Gigaspora; species Gigaspora rosea. The sequence goes on along the minus strand of QKWP01000171.1, from coordinate 109,347 downwards.
GACGTAAGTTGTTGACATGGTTTTTAGTGTAGAAACATAATTTTCAAATGTCAGCAATAAATTTTACTTTGAATTAAGATATATCCTTTACGTTTAGTCGCAAGAATTTCTATTGTAAAAGCCGAAAAAGCTCGAACCGTTGAAGATCTTTTAATTCGAATGGCACAATCTGGACAGTTGCGTGGAAAAGTAAGCGAATCACAATTGATCGATCTTTTGCAACAAATCAACCAACAGCAAAAGCCAGAGAAAAAGATTGTGGTATTTTTCTCATTTTATATTAAATTATTCCAAAACAGTAAAAAAAAACCATTACTAATTTTGCTTTATAAACTTGTTTCCAAAGTACGATCGAAGAAAATTTGAAGAAGATTCTGATTAATGCTTGAATTCGGATATCTAGTCAGATATCCGGATAAGCATCCTACTTTATATTTCTTTAATGCAGATTCATGATTCTAATACGGTTGTCTTATACAATTTTTTTATTAGTTTATTGCGAAATTTGATTTAATAAAAGAATATACGTGATCGATTATATATAAAAGCGAACTGATTATTCTATGTAATCAATTTATCATCGAAGTTTTAAATTTATAATTTATTGGATGAAATTCAGATATATCGTCCAGTAAGAATAAACTTGAAACTCCTAGCTGGGTGTCATCAAAATAGTCAAATTTTACGTGTGATTTTTGTCACATGTTGTCTTCGAAGTTACAGTGTAGTCTGGTATATGAATAACGGAAATGATCACGTGCCGCTCTGCGGCACGTGTAGCCAATCATTTGTCAAATTACAGTATTCGCCAATTTGCCCAATAATCGGCAATTTATGATCATGATTGGTAGGGAGTTATCGGAGTTATCGGCTGAGATTTAATTTGAATAATAAAATAACAAGAAATAATTTCATGATCATATGAGTTTGCCGGATAAATTAAGGCTGGTTTTATACTGAATCCACTTGGATTTCGTTTCCACTTACAACATGTACAAGGTGAGTTACAGCGATAGTTTAATTCTGGCGTTAATATTTGTTTCCAGGAGATTTTAGAGTCTTCTAGTGAAATTTTCTAACAGTAAAAGTTTCAGTGGTATTAATTTTAATTTTGATATCCAATAAATGACTTTTATTGATAACTCAAAAATCACGTGAATTCGATAAACCACGTTATAAATTGTTCTTTGTAATCGGATAATTCCATACGTGATAAATTTAAGACTTGCCACCTTATACACTTTGTTAAATTGTTTACATAAAATATATATTTTCTATTATCCTGGTTGAATAAAAGAACACATGGAATATCCGGATGAAAAGTGAATTAATGATAACAGTTAAAAAATAAGAACTTTAACGGCTTATCAAGAAATAACATCCCATTATTCTCTATATCAATATATCCGAACATAACCCGATTTTGCAAAAGTAACAAACACTTTTTCTGACGAAGAATATAACACATGAATTTATTAGATTATTACGAAACTTTGCACTTTTTATTCGCTAGAGAATGCGCAGAAAGGAAAATATCAAGCATGATCAAATTTTAACTTTAGATAAAAAAAACATTCACATTTATTACCAAATAAAATATATGCAATGAAGCTTTCAGGACATTATGCATTTTACAATACCCTTATAATAAAGAATATATAACGGAAATGAAGTATAAAGTTGACGTCTAATATCCTAAAATTGCTAATGCAAGACTCACGCCTAATGGGACTGAAAGATTATCTGTTCCCCATGGACTCATAGATTCTAATGCAGTGCCAACGGATGCAGAAATAAGTGCTCCTGTAAAATACTCAGTAGTAGTTAATGCCGAAGGAGACATTAACCACCAAAAGAATGGAACCGCTATTAGAGTCGTAATAAAAAATGCCTGTGACCCTTCATAAGTACGTCGACTTCCTTCAACTCCAATTAATTGATAACCATTTCTTCCATACGTTTTTCCAATAACACTAGCCATTGCGTCACCATATGTCATCGCAACGATTCCAGCTTAAATTTTTTTTCATATTTTGATTCAGAATGACAGAATATTTATGATAAAGAAATCAGTATCTTTAAGTACTTACCCACCGCAATATATTCGCGACCCCTAGGAAATCCTTGTTCCCAACCTTCATGAAACCACCATAGTAAGAAAGTAACGGAAAAAGCAAAGTATACAGTCCCTGGTGTCGCATTTTCTTGTGGATCTATTAATAAATCATTAATATTCGTACGTGTAAAAGTTTCTACAACAAAAATTAATATCAAAATTCTTACGCATTGACTTAAACATTTTAAGTCGTAAAAAAATGAAGTTTAATAGTACAAAAGAACCTGTCAAAAGTACAGCATATTCCCATTGCTCAAATATATATAATAAACCGAACATATAAGTTCCCGCATAAACATGGACTATTTTACGGGAAATGTAAAGAGGAATATTGAAACTTCGCGAGATAATTTCTACAGTAATAACAATACTTATAGTAAGTATATAAGATATTGCGAGGCTTGTCAAGGTGCCCCAGGTAGGAGAAGGTAAAAAACCCATCTTTCCGGTTTTGGAATGAACTCTCAGTCCCTTTTTTAGGCACAATATATTTTAGGAAAGTGACACATTCAAGTCGATTAATTAATAATCATATCCAAATTGGGTTGATGTTTTGGGTTTTATCACATGATAAACCTTATTTTAACCAGGGACGTGGGGACATGTTCTCTGTTACTTATAAATCAAACGAGTTGACTTACCTAATTTTATTTATAAATTTATACAAAAAAATTATTTAAATTAAATTTATTTAAAAAATATACATATAAACCTTTTTTTAAATTTAAATATATATTCTTCAATATTTAATAATCTTTAATTTAAAGTTTTAAAAGTTTTAGTTCTTGACTTTAAGTAGTTCAAAGAGAATCTTTTTTTTAAAGTTGATCAATCCTTTATTATATTCTTTAAGTCAAATAACTGACACACCCAAGCAATAATATAATTAGGTAAAGTAATCTTTTAAAAATATAAAAGATGCTATTAAATAAAGATTTCTTGTATTCTAATTATACATGAGGACGAAAGCATTTCGGGTTCTAAAACCCGAAATTAAAATTTAAAGACGAAATTGTTTTTGACCTATTTTACTTGAAAGACGAAATTATTTGATACATTTTTTGAATAGACGAAATTATAAGGAACATATCTATATGAATTTTATTTGCTCTTCCTTATAAAAAATTTTAATTTTCTCTAATGAAGACAAAATAGGCCTTTTTCAAAAATCAATTTCGGTGGCATCACTAATTCTAATTGAAAATTAAAGAGAAGGTTCTTCTAATTTTAATAGTAGTTAAACTATCAAAATTGGCTTAGTAGATTCAAGATACTTGAGATCAAAAAAAAGAATAAGGATTTGCAATTTACTATTACACAAAGTATATAAATTACATTATTTAACAAACTTATATGATTATAAAAAAACTTAATTTTGTTATTTTTTTATATGTTATAATATGGGGTGGAGTCAATAGAAATGTGACAAATTTATTAGATAGATTTGTCCCATTTCTATTGACTTCACCCCATATAATTATATTAGAACAAAATAAAACCTAAGTTGTGAAATAGTAAAATTTGCTTTGTAGATTAGGTTAGAATGAAATCCACATTTTAATATATTTTTATCAAGTTTACTAAAATGCACCTATGGTGTTGAACACCATGTTACACGAAACTATTAGAATAGCAAATCAAAATTTAAGATCAGGTATAACATAAAATTTTGTTTTTTTTGCTTATTTTTTAAAAAAATATTCATAACTTAAAATTTTGCAAAGAAAAACTATTTGTACACTATATGTATGTACACGAGTACTAATTAATTGATTTGCAAATCCACGTAAAATATATTATAGACCAAATTAAATCCAATTTAAAATTAGAGTTAGGGCAGCTTTGGGATTGGAAAGAGTTATAGTTTATATAAAATTTTGCAAGAAATTTTTTTTTGTTAGAGCCCGAAGAGTGGTTTCATAAGCAAAATTTTAAGTTATCATATGTATCTGTGTTAAGTTATCATATGTACTTGTGTAGTGTTCCAAATTGATTAAATTTTACCAACCGGTTAGTTGCCAACTATAGTTGCCAACTAACCGGTTACGTATATCACGTGACTAATTTAACCGATTAGTTGGTTAGTTGGTTAAGTTGGTTGGTTGGTTAGTTGGTTAGTTGGTTGGTTGGTAGTTGTAATTAAATAAATATTACAATAGCAATATATATTATAACTAACTATTAAGCAAAAGGTAAAGTATAAAATGTATTAATACATACATACAGTTATAACGTTCAAAGAATCACTATCATAATAATGTGCAAAGAAATTAAGACATCATGATAAAGTTAACTGCCTATTGTGCAGATATAACATGTTACTTGCAGATGCGAACAAATAACTACAAATTGAACCAGGTAATATATGAGCTTTAGATAAGTGTGTAATTAATTTTACAATTAAGATTATTCAACACTAAATCAATTTTCACCCGAAGGTTGTATGCTTTTAATTCCCAAATTAAAAATAATATGCCGAATTGGATTCTTTTTTTTATTTAATACATTAAAAATAATAAAAAGTGCAACTCAAGATTTATCCGCCATTCAAACTAATGATCTAATAATTTTGAAAGCTATTAATAGGTCGATTGATAGAAAACTTTAAATGAAATTATAAATGCTACTTATACTAACAACTAAATCTTAAACAGTCTACGGAGTAAAATTTAATATAAAATGAAAAACACCCACAAATACATGTGAATTAAATAAGGGACCTGAAAATAACTATTTAATAATAAGTAGATCTAAAATAAGCTTAAAGTGAAACATTAATCGAATAATCATAATAACCATTATACTTACTAGGCTAATACGAACTAAATGTCCAAAAGGCACTTTTAACAATAAAACTTATAAGCAGGTTATTTAGGTTCCAAGTATAATTGATATTTACACTCACACAAATTGAGTAACCCGAGAAGTACTATTAAGAGGGGAATTTAGATTGTATTATTAAGATCTAAAATAAGCTTAAAGCGAAACATTAATCGAATAATCATAATAACCATTATACTTACTAGGCTAATACGAACTAAATGGTCCAAAAAGCACTTTTAACAATAAAACTTATAAGCATAGGTTATTTAGGATCCAAGTATAATTGATATTTACACTCACAAAATTAATGCAAATTGAGCAACCCGAGAAGTACTATTAAGAGGGAATTTAGATTGGATAATTAAGATTTTAAACATGGAATAAAAAATTAAATCTTGTACCCACCAATATAATGCAGATTAAATGATTCAAATGGTGCTGTATAAAGAGCAAACACTAATTTACAGAGAATAAGTAGGATAATAATAAACTAATACTTGGGTGATAAAAGTAGATTTTTTCGATAAATATCTACCAGTAAAAGATAGCGTAACTAAGTATATACTTTAAAAAATATGATTCATAGATTACTTGTTTCAAAATAAAACGTACCTATTTTATTTGAAATCGGACGTTGAATCATTAATTATGAAACCCCAAAGTATAAGATTTTAATGCATACCAAACCTATCCATCATATATTCTTCCATACTATCCATTGTAAATTCTTCCATTTAGATATTATTACCAAGATAGCTCTTTTATCTTATATATTGGCGTTAAAAATACTTACATATTATACAGGTTCTATACAAGGTAAAATCTAGAATAAAATTTTATATTTATTTTTATTTAATGTTCTCTTCTTTTTTTTTACACATAATATATTTTACTAATCGTGGGTACTTACAAGGGTACTAAAAGCAGATTTATGATAGTAAACAAATGCCTTATGTTCACCACCAATTCTTTGTGATGATATTTACCACCGGTTCCGTAGCCAGTACTATACGTTCCGTTAATGATAAGATTTCCTATATTATGTGTTGAGAATAATTGAATGCTTCGTGTTTATTAAGAAATTTCTTGGCTTTTACTTGATATATCCTTTTTCTTTTTTTTTTATATCATTTGATTTTTACGAATTGATTATTAATTAATTATACTTTATTGTTCTTATATTATTCACATGGTTTATTATTCACATGGTTCTGATAATAATTTTTAATTAATGATTAAAATGGGCTTTAATGTATAGCGATAGAATGTTTTTTGCTGTTATTAATAACCAGCTTGTTACATGACGGCAAGAATTATTTTATAATTTTTTTTATATAATAGAGATATTTATTACAAATACGTATGTGCTAAAGTGGTACAAATTACAAATAAGCTATGTATGTATGATGCCAATTTACCTGATATACACAATAATGACGATTATATTACATAATTACTGCTATCGCTATTATGTACTATGTACGTAGCATTAGTTGTGTAGTTGATTAATATAGGCAACTGGTTAATTAACAACTAGTTGACAACTAACGATTAACCGTAGTTGAACTAGTTGATTATAAATCGGTTAGTTGATTAAAAAATTTTCCAACCGGTTAGTTGGAAAGTTGTCAACTATTCGGTTTTCCAACTAACGATTTGGAACACTATACTTGTGTTTATACACTAGTATACAAATAGTAATTGCCTAAAAAAAATTTCTTGCTAAATTTTGTATATACTAATGCCCCTGATAAAATCCCAGGCCTCACCCTAACCCTAAAGTAATTAAATTTATTTTTTGTTTTATAAAAGTTTATTTTTTTTGTTTTTGTTATACGAATTTGCAAATCTAATTTACATATGGTGTTTAACACCATAGGTGCATTTTATAATAATTGATTTTTTATTATATAAAAGCAGAGTTCACTTTTATATAATAATTATAGCAGATTTCACTATTTGGCAACTTAGATTTCATTCTATTATATTATATTTATTCAAATTAAAACTTAACAAGCAACTTCCTAACAATCATAATCATAAATTGCTGAATAAACTATTATTAAGCAAATTGTCAAATATAGTAATTTGACAAATAAATAGCTAAATATAACACAAAGTATCACAAGCTTATTTGCCAAATTACTTTTATTTATTAATTTTTGTCCAATAATATATATAGTCACCTCTCTTTAATCTGAATATTTCTAATCTGAACACTATTAAATTCTCTCTAATCTAAACAAAATACTTTAGAATATTAGTAAATTTTATTATAAAGTTCAGATTAACTAAAAATAACTCCTTGAGAACTAAATCTAAAAAAATTTTTTATATATAAAAATTTTTAAAGAACATTTTTGTAAAGTTCCGATCCAAGTTATAGTAAACCAAGTCACTCATGTCAAAACGGGTAATCTGAATAACTGATTTAAAACCCAGATTAAATCAATTGGTATGTTAATTCATATTATTATTTCATTTAATAGCAAAGCCTACTTTATTGCTATTTGGCTTGAAACTTTGCTTTGAAGATTGACTAAGAGTATATGACTTATTAACATTTGTCTTAACAAAAACGAATGCCTTCACAGGGCAATTATTTTGTTGTTTCACCTTATTGATATTAGATATGGATATTTTGCAAATTCACAAAGGTTGAGTATATAATTTTATTTAGCTTTATCTCTACAATCTTACAGATAAATTACTAATTTTTAACTTTAAATCAGTGACTTGTCAAATTTCTAGTATTTGTTTAAGAGATTCACGAATTTATATTATCGTGATAATTATTCTAAACAAAAGAATAAGCTGTAAAAAGTAAATATTTGTTTTTTATTTTTATTTTCGCTTTTTCAATAAGTGACAATCATTTGTTTATTCAATGATTTTGAACTGACAGGAATAAATAAATAACATATAACATATATAAAACCTATTTTTATTCAGGTCACCTGATTTCAATTCACACAGGTGACCTGAGTAAAGAAATTGTATTTGGTTTGGATCTCTACATTTTTGACAGAATAAAGAGAGGTGGCTATATATACTTTGTATAATAGTGAATTTGCAAATTCTTATATTCTCTTCTTTGATTCCAAATATCTTAAAGCCACTAAATTTTGATATTTTAACTACTATTAGAATTTTTCTTTAATTTTTAATTAGAATACAAAAAATTTTTACTTAATAGCATCTTTTATATTTTAATAAAAAATATATCAACTAGGACTCCAGATATCTCTTATATAGGTCATAACTGGATTTTGGCCAATTTTGATCTAATTTGTTAAAAATGACAAAACTATATTTACTTAAATAATTTTTGATCCAGTGATCAGAATTGAATAACCTTTTTTTTGTTAGATGCACCTTATTAAAAGCTTTATTTTAAAAAAAGTTTATTCAAATTGGACTACTAGATACCAAAATAATTGTCAAAAACTGTTTTTTTTACTTCTTAAATTTTGGAATTTTTGTTAAAATGTATAATGTATAACCACTGTATAACCTCTATACTAGATGTCCAGGGTCCTGTGCTAATATTTATTAGATATGGGCCGTTACAGAAAGATTTGTACCTCAAAAAATTTCATAATTTTAACACTAAGAAAAAATTTTTTTTTCTTGATTAATTATTAAAAATTTTTTAGTATCATATAAAATAGGTTTTAATCTAACTTATTATAATATTTTTATTGTTTTAACATTGTTTTATATTAATAATTAAGCATGTACAATTCACTGCATTTGAAAAAAACCAAAAATTTTTTTTTAAAAAAAAGATATTTTAAATAATTTCGCAACCAATATGCAGTTCTATAAGCTTGTACTTCGCAAGTGCATTAATGTGCATATAATAAAGATATGGTTAAAATTTGAGCAAAATTGAATTACTGGTTGTGAAGAAATTAAGCTTTAAAGTGAGGCAATTTGATTTTTTTACTATATACATGTATATATAAATTACTATAGTAAATTATATAGTAAAAAAAAAAAGTTACTATTAATAAATTTTTTTATTTTATCANCTATAAGCTTGTACTTCGCAAGTGCATTAATGTGCATATAATAAAGATATGATTAAAATTTGAGCAAATTTAAATTACTAGTCGTAAAGAAATTAAGCTTTAAAGTGAAGTAATTAGATTTTTTTACTATATACATGTATATATAAATTACTATAGTAAATTATATAGTAAAAAAAAAAAGTTACTATTAATAAATTTTTTTATTTTATCAATAAAATAATCAAAAAAAATTTATTTTTATCAATCCGGTAACCTAATAAGTATATTAAATTAAAAAAATTAAAAATTAATTTGTACAAAAAATATTTTAATCAAAGCTATTTGAGGTACAAATCTTTTTTGCACTAGCTCATAATATTTTAGGGAGTGGGAGTTAAGCAAAACTTATCTCTTAGTTAAATTTGATTAGCTAAAATTTTATATATAAATATTATTTGAAATAGAAAGTAAACCTCTATAGTAATGGATATTAGATAATAAATATTAGCACTCTACTTATCTAGACCAAATTTTTCTATCTAGAAAAACAAAAAGTTTTTTTTTGAAGGGTTGTATATACAAAAATATAGTAGGCTAATACTGATATATAGTTTTTACAAAAGTCAACTTCTTTTCTTTTCTAAAAATTTTTTTGTATATTTAGTATACAAGCTAGAAGTATTTTCTTACAAAATATCTAGTAGGAGGAGGTAGTGCTCTTGTATAAAAAATTTTGGTAGAAACTAGAAGATATAGTCTTTATTAATAAAATAACCTGTAGCAAAACAATAGAAAACAACAAGAAAATAAGTTTTTTTCTAGTATACTTTTCTTTAAATTTGGTACAAGTGATTTTTATTTTTTTTCACTCTACTTTTCTTTTTTCAAAATTTTTACAAAAATTGGTCAAAATAGTTTACTTCTGTCAAAAGACTGGTATTGTTTACACTTTTTATTTTTGGATAAACTTAGTAGAATACAATCATATAGTTGTTTTGTTGCAACATTGTGCTACTCTATATAACAATAATCTAATATCTTTGGTTAAAAAAATAACTAAAAGTAAAATGAAAAGTTAGGAGGGACCTTATAGTCAAAATGAAGCTTTACAGTAAAGATATGCATTTGTTATATAATTTTTTAGCACCTGGCTTAGGTTATAATAGTATATTTTAGTTCTTTTTCATTTCTTTTTTATATTAGTATTATTATATTCTATTTACTTTTAGTCTTTTTCTTCTTTCTTTTCATATTTATTTATTTATTTTATTTTTTTTTAATTCTAGTACTACATTAGTAAGTTTACATATAAAAACCAAAGCTTATCTATATATTAAACCCTTAGATTGCAAGTCCAACATCATCCGGCTGCGTCAACTGTGCCCAGATGCGACCTGTCGCACTAACTCCTATAGAGTTAGGGACTATTCATCAGCCCTGTCAAAGACTAACTTTTAAATTTTTCCTATCTAAGCTACCAAGTAGGATATTTAAATCCGCAGAAAAAAAAAATAAAAAAAGAAAAAGAGGTATGTAAAAGGAGAGAAAAAACTAAAACAACCTAAACGAATAACCAAAATAACAAAAAGAAAAAAACAAGGAAACAAAGATAGAAAAACAAAAGAAGCGATGACAAAACTGAAAAAAAGTATACTATTAAACCTGTACTAGATTGTAAAAATTATATAATACACTAAATGAATAAGTCTCTATTCTACATCCATCTAAGCATTATATATAAATGGTAAAATCATAAAAAATCTGTAGAGAACCTTGCGCCTAAAAGAACCTTCTAGAAAGAAATTTTGTGTCATGTTTCCTCCAAAATGCTTCACGTGTCATTCATTGTTTATTTCATAAGGTCGAAACTCACTCATGACTTAATTCCGGTTAGGTAGGCGCTTTCCCAATTTGGACGAAGTAAACATTGCCGATCTTTTGGAGGGGTAAGCTGGATTTTCCACTTTTTGGTGAAATTTCGAAAAGCCCAAAGAGAAATATCGCGAGTACCAAAGTTGTAAAGTGTGTAAGAGTTATGCTTAAAGGAATAATAAATCTGACCAAAAATCTACTTCTGCTTAAGCTTCTGTAGATTTTGACAAAAAACTTCAGAGTTGTTGCCCTACTACGTATTTTATAGTAACAAAGTCTTCCACCCGGAGAGCCAAACCCAAAAGGAGAAATCTTTTTCAACTCTATTTTAGTTATCTCACATCTGATTTGAAACCCTTTATCCAAGCTGCTTCTAGATAAAGCTTTTGTTGTGTACAGATATATTAACTTCAAAGTTTTCATAAGTCGGGTTTAGTGAAAATTTGGTACGAGGGATCGTTGGAAAGAGTTGTGATGTATTTGAATATTTATTTTTTATTATTTTGGTTATTTGTTTAGATATTGTAGATTTTTTCTATTTATATTCTTTTCTTTTTATTTTCTATATTTGTTTGGCTTTTTTCTAGTAGAATTCATCTACTCAAGAAGCTAGAAGAAAAAGGTTTTAAAAGCAGATGGTTATAATAAACAGCAAACTTCAGTTAGTAATTCAAATACTCTAAATTCTATTGAAATAAAAAGTTATAATAAGAAAAAGTTTGTTATAGCAAATTGCTTTTAGATATCTTTGAACTACCGAATGGATCATACTTTGTATATTAATAGCTTAATACTTTATTTTATAAAATAATTGTTAATTTACTAATAGTTATACTTGAGAGTTTAATAAGTTGTAGAATGACTGCTAAATAGAAAAAAATTTCTTTGAATTACTTAAAATAAGAACTATAACTTTAAAATTTTTTTTTGATAATCATATCATACTTTATTTCAAAAAATACAATTATATACAAAGGGAATGCCTATTTCCACTATGGTATTTTGCTATTTCTACCATGGTTATACGAAAAGTTACTATTTTTAGATTAATTTTAATTATTTTCAATTGGACCAACTTGATTTAGGTTACTAAAACAAGACTTGTGTAATATTACACAATATTAGCAATGTGTAACCAAAAATTATTTTTGCGAAAACAATGCACTGGGCCTTTGTGTAATATGCGTGCATATGTTGTGTAACCAGTATATGTACTGTGATTGGATATTGCTTTGAACCTAGATTTAGGGTTAGGGTGGGCCGGAATTATGTCTAACCCACTAGGGGGATTATCATGATAGTGCCCACCAGTATTAAGCTTAATGCTGGCCGACCCAGGGTTAGGTTACCAAAATTAGACTTGTATAACGTTATACAAATTGGCAGCATGTAACCAAAAGTTATTTTTGCGAAAACAATGCACTGGGCCTTTGTGTAACATAAGTACATATATTATTTTGAATTCTAAAAATAGAAAATCTTGTATAACCATAGTGGAAATAGCAAAATACCATGGTGGAAATAGTAGCTCCCTATACAAATACTATATTCTGATATCTTGTATCTTACAATTAAAGTATAGCTCATCTGGTTATCATGAGTACCTGTGTGCGACCTGCCAAAGTAGAATTTGCCTTATTGCCTAAATAGGTTTATGGCTTTTATATTAGAGGGACGTCTAAAGCGGAAGCAAATCATATGATCAACCGCCAATTAGAATATAGAATTTTGATGATCACTAAAGAAGCAAAACAAGAAATAAATGCAAAAAACTTGAAAAATACAAAAAACGGCAGTCTAAACCTAAACCTACCTCAATATGTTAAGTAAATATGTCGGAAAGGCAATTTTGCTTATATATATCTACCTAAGACCTAATCTAACTCTAATATAGAACAATTCTAACCCTAAAGTTAATTGAAAAATTATTAAATATTGTTTGCTCCTGCTTTAGACATTCCCTATATTAGTCAGATCTTGAACACGGTTCTATAGCCGGTCATAATTTACTTAAATGGGTTCTACCAACTCCTTAAATCTGTATCTATCCAATAATTTAACTCTTCTACAACTATATTTCTACATTCTTCTCACTTTTTTTCCTCTTTTGTCTTTTCATGATCTTGACTTCCATCTTTGAAGCTATTTCTGTATATTTTATCTGGATGATTATCATCTTCTTTTTCTCTTTTTTTTCTCTTTTAATTGCTACAATAGACTTTTCTTTATTTAATATCTGCCTCTTTTCTTTAGCAGTAATACCCATATCCCTCTTCTACCTGATGATTCTTTCACACCTTTTTCTCTATATGTCTTCCTAAAACATAGTCTCTATTTTTCTAACCAAAGGACAAGTATGTTAGCAATTGTTTTTTTTAGATATTAAACTGCTCTAGGGTTGTTCGAATTCTTAATGGGAGAATGCCTCTCACCAATTTTTTTTTCTTTCAATATTATGTTTATTCTGCTCTAGAAGAATCTTTTAAAGTTGATGTGAGCTTATTTCAGATTTTTTCTTGGAGATAAGGGACAATCAAATTTCTCTAATGATTTCTTCCTCTTTTTTGTTCCATACCGGAATGTCGACTTTGCAATTAGTAAAATGTTTAAAATTCTCTTTGTTTTCTTTGTACCTTGGACATGTTACAACTGGATACAGGTTTATGCAGTCTTTTTTTCATTTGAATAAGATAGAGAGAAGTTGGTTTACTGCCTTGATTCTGAAAACCCATTTTTTGTGATCTTTTTTGGTGAGTGCCTTGGATTTCTTGTTAGATACCAGAAATCTCTGAATATTTCCCAATCCTTATATTGGGTACGTTCCTGATAAAGACTATCTTTTTTGTGTCTTAAAAATGTTTACTCTGCTTTATAATATATATTGATTCATTCTTTTATAAAGTGTCTTATAGGGACCTCAATATTTTTATTGTTCCATAAAGATTAAAACACTTTTTGATACTAAACCTTCTTCCAAGAAACTTGTAATTTCTGTATCCCTTTTTCCTTCTTTGGCAAAAATATCTGCCCTTTCATTCAATATATCACCTGAATAGGCCTTTACTTTGATCATCTTAATCTCCAAACTCTTCATCTTAATGTTCTCTTTTATTTTTTCTATTATGTCTATGTTCTTCGTCTTGAACCAGCTATGGGGATTCTGTCTTGTTTCTAGATTTCTTACTATGAGTGGCAATCAATTAATCAACAATTACTTTACCAATATAACATTTCACCAACAATTATTTACTGACAAGTTAATTTTATCATCAGCTTATTTCACTAAAGCTCATTTCACCAACAAAGTAATTCTGGTCATTGTCGTTAGGATCAGGGTAGAATTAGATAGAATTAGAGCTAAATTTAGTGTGCTTTTTACAAAAAAACTTGTCAGTGAAATGAGTTTCGGTAAAACAAACTATCAGTAAAATGAACTTGTTGGTGAGTATTTGTTAGTAAAATGTTATGTCAGTGAAGTGATTGTCAGTGAAATAATACAAACCCTTTTACTATCTGTATCAATGCTTAACTATCTGTAAAAATTTTTACTTTACATCCAAAAAGTAAAATTAGTAAAGATATTAAAATAGTTACCAATTCCAATTTAGTAGATAAGAACCATCCCTTTATCTTTTCTTTATCACATTTACTATTCTATTATTACTATTAATCTGGACTATACTATATTCTCTACTATATTTATCTATTAAACCACTTCCAAGTAAACTATCTGTATAAAAACAAAATCTTCTTTTCTATTGTATTTTTTTTCAGAATGTCCTATAATTCTTTTCTCTTTTGTGAGTTACTAATTAATCTAAAGATGTTTCTTTTTTTCCAGCCTTTTATATTTATGACGTCCTAAGCTTGTGATTTGGAACAATGCTTCAAGGTCGTACTTCTAGTGCATGTAACTTCCTGGAGTTTTTTTTTTTATTAAAAGGACTCAGCTATCTGTACTATGTTTACCTATTTGCCTATATCTTTTATTTTTCTTTTATTTATTTTCAAATTTCTACTTTTTGATTCTCACTTTCCTTACTTTGTTTTTGGTTTCTACTCTATTTTCCTTTTCGTCTTTTTCTTATTCTGAGATTTCTAATAAGAAAGTCTTGATTTTTATTCTTTACTCTGCCTATAAAAGATCTATTAGTTTTGTCTGAGTATTCTAACTAGAGTACGAAACGGGCTGGGTTGGGCTTTCTAAGACCCGAAACAGAGCCCGAAAAATTTTTTTAGGCCTGATTCAAACCCAAGCCCGACAAAAAGCCCGTTAAACAAACCGGGCCGGGCCTTATTATAAATCGGGCTCAAGCCCGACAAAAAAGCCCACTAAGCAAACCAGGCCGGGCTTTATTTTAAATTCAGCCCAAGCCCGGTTCGACCCGTATTTCATATAGATTTTGACTCTGACAGCAGAAGATGCTATCAAAAATCGCATTAAAACCTTTTTTTAAGAGCCGATAGTATAGTGTTGAATACCGATAGCATGGATAATAATATATTTGAAATGTTCTTCTAATCTATATTCGTTCACCAGACTTACTTGTCTGGCTTTTTAATTTCTTACTAAGGGTATGTTTTCCTACCTAGTGAAGTTTACGTACATACATATGTATAGTGCAAGTCTAAAAATCACAATTATATCAGAACAAAAATTAAAATCTTATTCCTTAAAAAAAAAGATAACCAAGTAACACAATTTAAATTAATATCTACTTCTGTAACAAATAAGGTAAAATTGAGGTTTTATCTTGCACCGTATTGGTTAGTGTACAAGAATTAAATTTCTTACCTCTACATTATAACTACAAATATAAGGTACTTTCAAATATACTTTTGCTTTTTTTTTTTCAACAAAACCCGAGAAAAAAAAAAAAGCAAAAAGCAAAAGCATATTTGAAAATACCTATATAGTATATATATGCATATATACGTAATCTACCTCTAGGGTTTACCAGGCCTAACCGGGCCTAATCGGGTATCTTACAGAGGCCCGGGACCAGCCCGATATTTTTTAGACCTGACCTGAGCCCAGCCCGCTTTATAAAAATGTGAGCCCGAAACTAGGCCCGAGCCCGGCCCGGCTTGCTAATTTCTGGGTTTAGCCGGCCCACTCTGCACCCTAATTCTAACACCCAATTTTTTTTCATTCTTTTTTCTGAGATCGGTTTGTGTTCTTCCTGAATTAGTTTGTAGCTTGAGTCTGTGTCTTGGTATTGTGGTTTCACTTTCCTCATGGCATTATCTGAAATAACAATTTTTTTCCAGTTTTTTAACCAATTTGAAATTCTTCTCTTGGGGCTAAGGTTTTTTAGTTTTTTTATCTGTTGCCAAGATAGTAAAGATGTACTTTCATGAGTTGTTATTTGTTCTATTGACCATATTCCAAGGCTCTTTAGACTTTTCATATTTTCTTTTCAATTCTCTTCTTTCAGAATTTTCTTGATTACTTTCTTCCTATTCCAATTGGCCAGAAGAACTATAACTTTAAATTAAAAATTAATAAATAATAAATAATATAGATTCAAATTTTAAAAAAAAGTTTATATATAAATTTTTAAATAAACTTAATTTAAATAATTTTTTTGTATGTAGTAGTATTTGAAACCTCTAAAAAAGGATATGTTTTGTGACTAACATAATAAAGATTAGCTAAAATAGAATAAGTTTTGATTGTCTATATATTAAGATAGTACAATATTGATCTTGTACTTAGTTAGCAATTTTTTGTTTATCTACTTACAATAAGTTAGTATATAGGTAAATTTTTATAATTTGTAATATTTTCATATAGTTTTTCAAATTGTAAATAACCAGATTGGTCAAATTTGTAATTAAAGCACTGATATTTATTAAATAATATTTTAGAGAATAAGAGATCAAACCAATCTTACCTTATATAAAAAATTTTAGTCAAATAAATTTAACTAAATATATTATTTGAGAGTAGGAGTAAGCCTCTATAGTAAATAGATATTAGGTAATAAATATTATTTTAAATTTGCTTTATATTAATTGGTTAATTTATTTAATAATATAGTACAATACTATATCACAGTTATAAAGTCTTTAATTTTTTTTTTATTGTAATAGTTTGAAAATTTGTATTTATATTTAACAAGATCTTTAATTCAAAGATTTTACAAAAGATTCTACAAAAGATCTTTAATAAACAAAACTTTTACTAGTAACAATGTTAAAGAATTATTTAATTTAATACTGTTATACTGTAAATTTTTAAGATAATAAGTATAGACAGGACTCTGAAAAACTTTAATATAACTTAGATGTTTCAAAAAAAGAATATTTTGCATAAAAATTTATCAAATATTGCATTTTTATATAGTAAATTTTTTTAAATTTTTTAAAATTTGCTCTATTTTATATATCTATTTGGCTAAAATACTGCTAAAATTATACAAACTCAGATCTAAGTTATATCAGAGTTCTTTGAAATTCTGCATAAATATTATTTTAAAATTATATCCCTAAAAATAGCATAGGTAGTTTCAAAATAATATTTATATGCACTTTGAAATAACACACATACACTATATACATTTATATCATGTTATATATATTTGATAAAAAAAGAATACTATTGTATACACCATATACTTACTATTAGGAAGGTGCCAGAAATCGGCTGATTTCTTAGGAGGGGAGGGGGTCTCTGGCCCATATGGGCGGATTTGACTCCAAATTCAAATCATGTGATTATCGCGAAAATCACGCTGATTGGTTAATTTACTTAGTTATTTTAGTATATTTGCATTTCACAAAAGTATCACAACTTTTTTTTTTAAAATAAAACGTAGTTTGATATTTTACATTTATGTTTAACAAGGCTTTAGCTCCCTTGACCCTCCTCTGATCCTAAAAACTTTAGAACTTTTACTAGTAACATTGTCAATGGGTATACCACGTACAAATGCAGGTCCATGCGCAATATGTGGCGCAAATGGCCTCAAAGAAAAGTTTCGCAAATTAACGCCAGACCTTTTGTCTAAGGCTATGTGAAGCCCTGCTATTTCAAATTTAAGAGAAGAACTTTGTTTAAACGACCAACTTTGTCAAATTCATTACAATGAATTGATAGCATTTAATAGAGGCTTAAATCCAAATAAAAAACAGAAATGCAAATTAACTTCGGTTTACAATAATGAAACGCATAATGGCGATGTTTCAAACGAACAATTTAATACTGGAAATTGTTATGAAAATGGCATAAAAGTTCCTAAAGATGAAAACTAGTCACACGAATGGCACTTGAAATCGGCCAAAGGTGGGAATTCCAGCGGACAGTTAAGCATTGGAAATTGCTACAAAAATGGAATAGGCGTTCCTAAGAATGAAAAAAAAGCATTTGAATGGTACTTGAAATCAGCAAAAGGTGGAAATTCCAACAGAAGGTTAAGTATTGGAAATTGCTACCAAAATGGGATAGGCGTTCCTAAAGACGAGAAAAAGGCATTTGAATAGTACTTGAAATCTGCTGGCTATGAAAATTCTAACGGACAATTGAACGTTGGAAGTTGTTACTTAAATGGAATTGGCATTTCTAAAGATGAGAAAAAAGCACTTGAATGGTATCTGAAATCTGCTAAAAACAAAAATTCTAATGGAAAATTAAATGTCGGAAAGTGTTACCAAAATGGAATAGGCGTTCCTAAGAATGAAAAAAAAGCATTTGAATGGTACTTGAAATCAGCAAAAGGTGGAAATTCCAATGGAAGGTTAAGTATTGGAAATTGCTACCAAAATGGGATAGGCGTTCCTAAAGACGAAAAAAAGGCATTTGAATGGTACTTGAAATCTGCTAGCTGTGAAAATTCTGACGGACAATTGAACGTTGGAAGTTGTTACTTAAATGGAATTGGCATTCCTAAAAATAAAAAAAAAGCACTTGAATGGTATTTGAAATCTGCTAAAAACAAAAATTCTAATGGAGAATTAAATGTCAGAAAGTGTTACCAAAATGGAATAGGCGTTCCTAAAAATGAAAAAAAGGCATTTGAATGGTACTTGAAATCTGCTAGCTGTGAAAATTCCGATGGGCAATTGAATGTTGGAAGTTGTTACTTAAATGGAATTGGCATTCCTAAAGATGAGAAAAAAGCACTTGAATGGTATCTGAAATCTGCTAAAAACAAAAATTCTAATGGAAAATTAAATGTCGGAAAGTGTTACCAAAATGGAATAGGCGTTCCTAAGAATGAAAAAAAAGCATTTGAATGGTACTTGAAATCAGCAAAAGGTGGAAATTCCAATGGAAGGTTAAGTATTGGAAATTGCTACCAAAATGGGATAGGCGTTCCTAAAGACGAAAAAAAGGCATTTGAATGGTACTTGAAATCTGCTAGCTGTGAAAATTCTGACGGACAATTGAACGTTGGAAGTTGTTACTTAAATGGAATTGGCATTCCTAAAAATAAAAAAAAAGCACTTGAATGGTATTTGAAATCTGCTAAAAACAAAAATTCTAATGGAGAATTAAATGTCAGAAAGTGTTACCAAAATGGAATAGGCGTTCCTAAAAATGAAAAAAAGGCATTTGAATGGTACTTGAAATCTGCTAGCTGTGAAAATTCCGATGGGCAATTGAATGTTGGAAGTTGTTACTTAAATGGAATTGGCATTCCTAAAGATGAGAAAAAAGCACTTGAATGGTACTTGAAATCTGCTAGAAATGAAAATACTGGTGGGCAATTAAATGTCGGAAGGTGTTATCATAATGGAATAGGTGTTCCTAAAAATGAAAAAAAGGCATTTGAATGGTACTTGAAATCTGCCAGGGGTAGAAATTCAAAAGGGCAATTAAATGTTGGAAATTGCTACCAAAATGGAATGGGCATTCTTAAAGACAAAAGAAAAGCTTTCGAATGGTACCTAAAATCTGCTGAAGATGGAAATTCTGATGGACAACTACGTGTTAGAAATTGCTATAAAGATGGTATAGGTGTTCCTAGAGATGAAGAAAAGGCATCCAAATGGTTCTTGAAGTCTACTATAAATGCTGAAAATTGTAACCGAAATAATATAGGCATTTTTAAAGTATCTTCAATGCCTGTAATATTTAATAAAGAGCGTATTAAAAAAAAGCCTTTTTCCGATGTGCAGTCAATATCAAGGCAAAATAAATGATTAGCTGCCTTTGGAAATGATTCTGGAAAAAAACTTTCAGAACTAATTACACATCATCGATTGGTTTCTGAAAATGAGCAGCCTACGATTCATGTGCATAGCATTCAGTTAAATGTTAACGATAATATCATTAATTTAAATTATCAATCGTTTAATCAAGAAGTGGAGCTTGTCAAATTAAATGCCATTGTTCGAGCTTGCGATAAAGCTTTGATTTCTCGAGATGGATACCGTTGTTTGGCTGCTACTGAACCTGAACTAACCTGAGAACATCAAGTTCCTGCTCAGCGAATCAAAATAACAACCCTAATGAATGAGAAAATCAAAATCAGAACTTTTAGTATAGATAAAGTTATGAATTATTCTGACCCCGAGGATAACGTTTCAGAACATAGTGGAAATATCCCTTAGTTTGTACTACTTCACGGGCAAATTTGCCTGTAAAATTACTATAAATATACCTCTGATCTATTTTTTTAATCATTTAAAATATTTAAATAAAATTTGGTATTATAATATTTAATAACAAGGATTATATTTTTGAATTATTTAAATTT
>QKWP01000171.1:49340-86331 GCA_003550325.1 Gigaspora rosea | reverse complement strand
GAAAAAAAGGCATTTGAATGGTACTTGAAATCTGCTAGCTGTGAAAATTCTGACGGACAATTGAACGTTGGAAGTTGTTACTTAAATGGAATTGGCATTCCTAAAAATAAAAAAAAAGCACTTGAATGGTATTTGAAATCTGCTAAAAACAAAAATTCTAATGGAGAATTAAATGTCAGAAAGTGTTACCAAAATGGAATAGGCGTTCCTAAAAATGAAAAAAAGGCATTTGAATGGTACTTGAAATCTGCTAGCTGTGAAAATTCCGATGGGCAATTGAATGTTGGAAGTTGTTACTTAAATGGAATTGGCATTCCTAAAGATGAGAAAAAAGCACTTGAATGGTACTTGAAATCTGCTAGAAATGAAAATACTGGTGGGCAATTAAATGTCGGAAGGTGTTATCATAATGGAATAGGTGTTCCTAAAAATGAAAAAAAGGCATTTGAATGGTACTTGAAATCTGCCAGGGGTAGAAATTCAAAAGGGCAATTAAATGTTGGAAATTGCTACCAAAATGGAATGGGCATTCTTAAAGACAAAAGAAAAGCTTTCGAATGGTACCTAAAATCTGCTGAAGATGGAAATTCTGATGGACAACTACGTGTTAGAAATTGCTATAAAGATGGTATAGGTGTTCCTAGAGATGAAGAAAAGGCATCCAAATGGTTCTTGAAGTCTACTATAAATGCTGAAAATTGTAACCGAAATAATATAGGCATTTTTAAAGTATCTTCAATGCCTGTAATATTTAATAAAGAGCGTATTAAAAAAAAGCCTTTTTCCGATGTGCAGTCAATATCAAGGCAAAATAAATGATTAGCTGCCTTTGGAAATGATTCTGGAAAAAAACTTTCAGAACTAATTACACATCATCGATTGGTTTCTGAAAATGAGCAGCCTACGATTCATGTGCATAGCATTCAGTTAAATGTTAACGATAATATCATTAATTTAAATTATCAATCGTTTAATCAAGAAGTGGAGCTTGTCAAATTAAATGCCATTGTTCGAGCTTGCGATAAAGCTTTGATTTCTCGAGATGGATACCGTTGTTTGGCTGCTACTGAACCTGAACTAACCTGAGAACATCAAGTTCCTGCTCAGCGAATCAAAATAACAACCCTAATGAATGAGAAAATCAAAATCAGAACTTTTAGTATAGATAAAGTTATGAATTATTCTGACCCCGAGGATAACGTTTCAGAACATAGTGGAAATATCCCTTAGTTTGTACTACTTCACAGGCAAATTTGCCTGTAAAATTACTATAAATATACCTCTGATCTATTTTTTTAATCATTTAAAATATTTAAATAAAATTTGGTATTATAATATTTAATAACAAGGATTATATTTTTGAATTATTTAAATTTTTATTATAAGACAAAAGTTTATATTGCTTATAAGCTGAAAATATTAAATTTTAAAGAAATTTTTTAACCAAAAAAATATTTTACAATATCTTGGCGAATTCTTTAAATATTGGTTTTAAAAATATAGTTTCTAATGTAATATTGTAGTTTATATAAAGGATGACAACTTTCATTATTTGACTTTATATGATTTACTTGTAAAAATTAAGACTTGTATTAGAAGTGAAAATTTTTTTTATAGATGAGAACATATAAAATTTGCAAAACCTAAAGAAAAAATTCTATAGTAAAAGTTCCAAAACAAAAACTTTAAACTTTTATTACACCAAAGTTTTTTAATAATTTTAAAAAAAATTTATAATAAAGTTGATAAAACAGAACTAATATTATAATTTTTACTTAGAAAGTATATAGCTAAAATTAATATTTAAGGATTTATTTAAAAAATTTAAAATTTTAAAATTTTCGCAGGCAATTATGCCTGCATAACAAAGCAAGGGATAGCAGTGGAACATTTAGAAATAGACAATGGCATTTATAGAACAATAAAATCTATTTTAAATGTTCTATTATCTACTTGGAAAAAATCCTCTCTGCCTATTCTTATTCCAGGAGATCCGCTTAGATTGAAACTTTGTGGTGATAGCCATAATGTAGGTCGCAAACAAAACCACGTAATAGTAACTTTTTGTCTTTTGAACGAAGGTAATAGGGTCTTGAAGCCCGATCATCAATATTGGTATGATTAATTTTTTTTTTTTTATGACCCCTTGGAAACTTGCCATGGGACGGCATTGACGTTCTTGTATGATTAATTTTAATTGTTTGCTATTTAGTTTTATATAACAATTTTAATTGTTTATTATTCATATAATATATAACTATTACTTGTTATTTTTTCATGTATTACGATGCAAACATGTTTATTTAAATAAATCTTATGCAATAAACCCTTATGATTATAAACATAAATTGCTGGATAATACTAAATTGTCGGTTACAATAATTTGACAAATATTTGGCTAAACATGCCACTATATAGCACGTATTTATTTGTCGTTATTCAACAATTTTTATACTTATTTAGTTTTAAAAATTTTTCTTTTATTATTTAGTATTTGCCTATACATCGGAAAAGAAAATTACACTACATTAGCACAGGTTGGACGTATATTCGAACCTCAACTTTTGGATCTTAAAAATAATGGATTTTTTGATTGTGAAGGTACTCATTGGCTAGTCGAGTTGTATTTTTGTGGTAATTGGAAGTTTATGTACATAATCATGGGATTGAAGGCACCAAATGCTGATTACTTTTGTTTGTACTGCAATTGTAACGCAACATCTCGTTGGGACATGGATCAAGATTGGGCTAATACGAGCAATTCAAAATGTAATATTAGTTATAAGTATAATGAATTCAAATTTTAATTTTTAAATATTTTATTTCATGATTATTATTAAGAATTGTCGGCTCTAAACATGAGCTTATTAATTAATAAACTCAGCTTAAAGAAATCGACCCGGCAGAGTCAATTTAAGCTTGTTATGCATATATAAAGTTTAAAAAATTATAATATAAAGCTGTTTTTAATGGATTTGAGAGTAAAATATCTTAAAATCAATAATTTATATTATTATACTATAGCTAATCATTCTATATATCTTTAAATTCTTTTTTTTTAATTAGGTATTAACAAACCAGCCTTATTTCCATTGATTGCTCAAGAAAATTATATACCCGACGAATTGTATCTGCTTTTACGAATATCGGATGTCTTAATGGAATGTTTGTTTAACGATTTGTTTAAAAAAAAAGAGTTTGAAAAACAAATCAAGTCGGTTGTTGAAGAAACATTCAAGAATCTTGGAATACAGTTCAAATTTTTTAAATTATCTAGTAACAAATGGAATTGGACGTCTTTAATGGGCCCGATAAAAAAAAAATGGTAGAGAAATTTCCGGTAAGTAAATTTGTTTCGGGCATCTGTGGACAGGATATCGAAAAGCTATGGCGTGAATTTCATCAATTGTATAATGTTCTGCGACAATCACAACTCTCCGATCAAGAAATTTATCAATATAAAGTCGATGCGGAAAATTGGATTCGAGTCTTTTGTCATCCAGCCCAGGGCCATGTAAATTCTTTGCAAAATATAGGGCTTTATATAAAGGCGGACCTTACTCCCTATATGCACGTATTCGCAAAACATATCCCTTTATTCATGCAACAATTAAAAGCAAAAGGTCTCTCTTTGCGAATTTTTTCTACATCAAGCATCGAGAAAAAGAATCATAATCAGGTAATATAGATTTAAATAAAATTATATTTGCATATTATTTTCTAATGAGTTTATTATTAGGTTCGGGTGTTTTTTGGAGGTACTACTATGGGAGGGGGAAATGGAAACAAATCCGTCGTTCACGATATAATGTCTTTTGAGAATCGATATCTTTTTTATTTGATGGAAAATATTCCTAGAGAAATTAATAATCGAAATATTAATGCCAATAATAAGGAAAATTCATCTTCAACTGTTATCAATAAAGCCTAAAGAATACAATTTACTTTTCATGAAACTAGAGATTGTTTTATCAAAGATTTGCTTTTGGAATTTATGCAATAAGCTAATATATCTTAGGTTAATATCATCTATCGATTTGAATAAATCAGTTGAAATTTATATAATAAGCATCTTTGAAAATAATATTTTGTTCAGAGAAATTTATTAGGGGTATACTAGGTTGTTGTATGTAGGTAAAGTCAGAAAAGATCGGTAACCATATTGGAGATAACTAATTGATTCGCATTTATGCGAAAAACCAATATGTCTTGTAGTTTATTTTTTTTGTAGAATTATAGATGATTTTACTAACTCATGTAGTAAATCCGTCATTTTCCTCTCGATTTAACATTAAGACGAATTGGCTCCTGCATTCTGCTATCCTCGCTCTTAAATCATTCGGGCTGGCTGGCTTGGGTAGGTCGTTAGATAATTCGTCTATTTCTTTTTTTCTAAATCCTATAATGATTCATTTATATTATAGCACTAGTGAAACTCAATCTATCAGTTAGATAAATCAGTCGGTTTAAAATGGAATTATTCAAAACTTTGTATTAAGTCGCGCAATATTATTTTAAATAAATTCAAAAAAGAGTAAATATTTATTTAATTTATATCAATTAGGTTATGATGCAAATATTACATCAATAAATTACAACATTTATATAACATCTAACACAATACACTCTATTTGATAATATCGTTTTTTCAAACTTTGGTTCAGCCATTAGAAGGTGAAAAACCTTTCGTTGATATTATTATTCCAATAGGTATAATTATTATTTAAATTTCAACGTTATATTTATTATTTTAGTGAGTTCTTACTAATGAACAATGCTCAATTACATCTTGATAACAATTACCAAGTGAAATATGGTATCAGAAATACCAATCTATATAAATGCCCTAGTCATTTCTTATTATTAAAAAAAAATTTTAATATAACTTAAAAGTAATTCCTTTTAAAATATCGAGCATAAAAAAACAATATAGTTCTACATAGTTAATGCCCTTTCAATCACATCAACTATATCAAAAAGATGTATTCGTTAAATCGAAGTTCGTATTAACACTAATAAAATATAAATCACCTGTCTTTAACTGTATATGTATATGATTTATCTATTGAGTTGCTGAAAAGGTACGCGGGGTAGTATAAACCTATAATTTCTTCAACCTTGAGTTAATTCTATATTATTCGAAGAATTCTTGCGTGAATCAATGTCATGAACTTGTGGATTTGGTTCTTGCAATTTTGGTTGATTTTCTTGGGTTTCAGCGGGTCTTATAAACAAATAATTAAATTTTTTTTTAAAATAAAAAAAAAAAATAAAAGAGGTTTCAAGGGTTATCAGCAAACTCCATATTCCATACCGATCAGAAAATTCCCTTGAATCCGCTATAAATTTACAGATGACGGCAGTGTTGTACATTTTCGCTGTCCCAGCCCTTTTTTGCCATGTCCCAATGTCCCAATGTCCCAGTGTCCCAAGTGTCCCAACTATGTCCCAAGCCTTAATAATTAATAAATTAATTTAAAAAATTTAGAATTATATATTTTTTTAAGTGCTAAACACATTTTTAACAAAATTAAATTAGATTATCTTAATAAAATTTTAAGTAATTTCAATTTATAAAATTTGTCTCAAAATGTCCCAAAATGTCCCAACTCATGTCCTAACTGTCCCATGTACAACACTGGATGACGGTGCCACATTGAAAGATACAACCATTTTCTTCTAATTCTGATTGTGACCAAATAAAATTAACACTATAGGAACTATCGTGATCCATAAATCAAACATAACCAACTGTTTTCAATTTTGAATCTTGCCGAATATTCCAATAATCATAATTAACTAACTGCTTTAATCTATGTTCACCAGCCTCACCCTGGAATAAACAAGAATACTTCCGCTATACAGGACTATATCAGAAAGAAGGCTCATGCTCAAAAAGGAAAACAAATATATTTTCTGGAAAGGCGTTAATAGAAACTTGCTTTGCGCCTAATGCATGTCTATTAAAACCAAGATGCTTTTTGATAAGAACTATAAATGCATCTTGATAAAAGGTGATTTGCTCGAAAAGAGGTTGAATAAGTGAACGGCGATGAGGTATAATTTTGTTGTTTCGATGTTTACCTCTTTCATGAATTACAAGCCTTTTTTGAGAAGGAAAAATTTCTTGACAAAGTAGGCATTTACTAGCCATTGAAAGTCTAATACTATTGTTATTCGTTATTCGTTATCTAATATTTATTAAAATGTAAATCGATTTAATTGGTTGATAATGTTTTGATCATTATATGTGATAAAATTTCGATTTTGTCACATATGGAATGGAGTCAGATCTGCCCATATGCTAGTCAGGTTATTATATATCCTTTATTCTGATTGGCTAATACAACATATTATTTATATAATATTATATATAAAAATTTTATTAGTTAATAACTTTTGATCCACTGGTTCAATTTGGATGATTTAACTACCAAAATAATCCTCTCAAAGAGAGGATTCTAACAAGCCCAAAACCACAAGAATCTAATTACAGGATCATAAGATTGATATAAATTTGTGCATTATTACTATATACTATATATTATTTATTTAATAAATACTATATATGTAGTAATAATGCACAAATCTATATCGATCTTATGATTCTATGTTTAGATTTTTGTGGTTTTGGGCTTGTTAGAATCCTCTCCTTGAGAGGATCATTTTGGTGGTTAAATCATCCAAATCGGACCAGTGGATCAAAAATTATTTATTATATTCTATATAATATTTAATAGTAAATAACTTTTGATCTACTGGTCCAATTTGGATGATTTAACTACCAAAATGATCCTCTCAAAGAGAGGATTCTAACAAGCCCAAAGCTACAAAAATCTAATCACAGGATCATAAGATCGTTATAGATTTGTATATTATTACTATATAGTATTTATTTAATAAATACTATAGTAATAATATACAAATCTATAACGATCTTATGACTCTGTGATTAGATTTTTGTGGCTTTGGGCTTGTTAGAATCCTCTCTTTGAGAGGATCATTTTGGTAATTAAATCATCCAAATTGGACCAGTAGATCAAAATTTATTAACCATTAAAGTTTTAAATATTTTTAATAATAATTTAATATACGCAAAATTTGATTGGCTATTAAACCAGTCAGGTGGGAGGGAGGGGGTAGGCTCTATAGTAAATGGAAATCAGGTGATTTCTGGCGCTCCCCTTATGCTTTGTCTATTCTAACTATACACTATGTTCTATTCTAATATTTGTTTTAAAAAAATAAGAAATATTAATACTAAATAGTGTTCTTTCTAAGTCTTATGATGCTATCTAACTATATCTGATACTAGAAATATTTGCAAAACATGCCCAGATATCTTGTCACTATAGAAGGGAGTACAGTAGTAGTATAGTTATTTATTTACTTCTAAATTCAAACCATTAAATCTTGGGCCCAAAATTGCAAGAAACTGGCAAGTTGCAGTAGCATACAGGCTTGAAATACTTATTCAATATAGTAGAAGCAGCTGTATACAAACTTTTGAAAAGTATGCTAGTAGAGAATAGAAATACCAATTTGGAAGCATAAAGCATCTACCTGGCAACACATACCAAATTGGAAGTAATAATATTAGGTATAATAGCATAAATAAAGTGGCAGATATGTAAATACCAATTGTTGGTTAGAAAAGGATATACAAATCTAGATTAGCTATATAAATAGGATAGAAGGCTTTGATAGGTTTTAGCTGTGAATAAATGGTTGTACAATCTAAAGTTCTAGTTCCAATACTTGTATATAATATGTATATATTTGGGGTATCTATAAATAACATTATGTACCCCTACATAGTAGTGCTTCAACTATATAAAAAAATTTTCAAAATCTGTATATTTATGAGGGAGGAGGGGGTATTATGGACATGTTAAAGTTTCTACTAATAAAACTTTTTAAAAATCAAATAGATTTTTATACAATTTTTATTATTTGAACAGAACCCCAGACATCTAGTATAGAGATCATACTTGTTTTTTTTCAGCAAAAAACCCTAAAATTTGAGAAGCAAAAAACAGTTTTGCCAATTATCTTAGCATTCAGTGGACCAATTTAAACAAACTTTTTTTTAAAATGAAGCTCTCAGTGAAGCACATCTAACAAAAAAAGTTCATTCAATTCTGATTACTAGATCAAAAGTTATTTAAACAAATATATTTTGGCATTTTTAGCAAATTAAGCAAAAATTGGCCAAAATCCAGTTATGACCTATATGAGAGATGTCCAGGGTCCTATTTGAACTATGCTTAATAAAGAATAAATTACTGCAAAAAAATCTTTATATCATATATTGTTTTAGATATAAATAATTAGTACACAAAATAGAATATAAAAACTAAATTTTAGAAAAAAGAGAGTATTGTGAACACAGTGATAAATTTTGATCAACTGGTCTGTTTTGAATGATTTTACTACAAAATGACCATCTCAGTAAGACGATTTTAACAAATACAAAATTGTTAAAGTCCAATCACAGGATTCCAAAATCATTAAAGGTATATTATGTAAAAATTTGCAGATTTTCAAATATATACAAAAATTTATATTTTGCATAAATAACGATATCTTGTGATCTAGTGAACGGAATTGGATGGTTTTTATACCATTTGAATTGTCTTAGAGAAATGAATCGAATGGCATAAAAATCATTCAATTTTGATCACTAAATTATAAGATACCCATCCTGTCCACAATATTTTCAACTCATATAGCGACCCTCAAAATTTTTTTAGTTACATAAAATTTGATTGGATTGGGTTTTTGATTTTTTCTAATTTATGATTCAATGAATTTTTTATAATGCAAATTTAAATACATATCAAAATTATTTTATAGAATTTATTATTTTACTAATTAAAAATATAATATTGAATTTTAATTGATTAATGCCAAACAAAACAGTAAAGTAAAATATCTACAATAATAAGGGGAGTGCAGGACCCCGAATAATCTATGTGAGGTTATATTTGAGCATTATAGTAAAAATTTTTTTGGGTAGCACTTTTGGTTTGGTATATTAAGCTATATTTCACATATTAGATCGAACTTTCACCCATCTTTACCTTTTTTTGAAATACCGTATATTCCCGTAAATAAGCTACCTTTTTGGGCCAAAAATTACACGAAAAAACATGGGGTAGCTTATTTTTAGCGTATAGACATTTTTAAAAAAGTGAAAAACGTACTAATAAAAAGTTGTCCAAATGACACCAAATTTTTACTATAAGTGTATTTTGATGCGCTAAACAACTTTAATTAATCGAACTTTTCAAGTTTACTTAGTATAAAAAAAGTTTTATATGTAGAAACTGCTAACACGTTTTTTAAGAATTTTGAAAAAAATCAGGGGGGTAGCTTATTTTCAGAGTAGCTTATTTTCGGGAATATACGGTACAACGTCTCTAAAAAAAAAGGCTGTTTTGAACGATTTTTACCCCCTTTCCCTTTTACTCTTCGCTCCCTTTTACCCCTCTTTCTCTTTTTCTCTCTCTCTTTTTTACCTGCCAGGTCACTATTATAGCCCTGATTTTTCATTAGAACATTTCAAATATAATATTTATAAAAATTACCCCATTAGTATTCTTTTAAATATATCTATTTTGCTATTTAGTGGGCAAATATAACCAGTATATAACCTTTTTCTCCAATACCTACTTTTCAAATATAACCTTTTCTAAAAAACGGGCCTTCATTAGCTATTTTTCAACTATGACATCACATAGATTATTTGGGGTCCTGAGAGCGCTATTTATTATCTAATTTTTAGGGTAAGGGGTCAGAAAATTATCAGGTCCTAATAGCAAATAACTTTTGATTGGCTAAAATTATTAAAATTTTTAAAAATTTTTAAACTTTAATATTAAATAACTTTTGAATCAGTGATCCGTTTTGAATGATTTACTACCAAAATGTTCATCTCAATGAGACGATTCCAACGAGTTTAAAATTATTAAAATCCAATCACAGGATCCCAGGATCGTTATGGATTTGTCTGCTTTAATTTTATTATTTTCGTATATTAAAAATTATTATTAAAGATTTTATAAACTTTAATATTAAATAACTCTTGAAACAGTGATCTGTTTTGGATGATTTTACTACCAAAATGCTCATCTCAATGAGATGATTCTAATGAATCTAAAATTGTTAAATTCTGATTACGAAATCCAAAGATCATTATCCCTAAACTGTATATTTTAGCATACAAATTTGTATGCTAAAATTAGTATAAATAAGGTAAAATCCAAAAAAATTTTTTAATGTATAAAACTTTAATTAAATCGGCTAAAAAAATAACACCCAAGAACCCTGGTCACATGATACACTCCAAAAAACAAGTTGGTATAACCACATGATATAGACAAAAAAGGCACATGTTCGTGCTGTGCCAATAAAGTATGTAATTTTGCCTGAACTTTTGGGGGCTATCCTAATTAATCTAGTTTATGTAATACATGTTTAAATAACTGTGCCATTATAAGCCACCTGTGTATTTAGTAGTCTATAACACAAGAAGGTTGTAAAGACTTCTAGTTTGTGAAATGATTAATTTATTAATGAGTAATTTTATTAAAAAAATAAAAAAATTTGCAAAGCGATATAGTAAACAATGCGCAATAACTGTAAATTGGCCTTTATTTATTTATTATTTTTATGAAAATTCAGAAAACAATTTTGGATTTTATTGCAACAGAGCGGTACATCACACATGACGCACCAAAAGTTACTCTGATTTGAAGATTTGCGACTCATGTCCAATTTTTTTTGGTTCAATATTCAAGAGCACCACATATATGCTTTACGCTTTTCTCTATACTCAACAAGATGGTCTCCTGGCATCAACCTTCTACGGATAGTTCAAAATTCTTCATTACTTTTTGCTGGTTTGTTTTTTTAGTTTTTTTTTTCATTATTTCTTAGTTGAATTTCACTATTATTATTAGCAAAATTCAGAAGGTCCCAAACAAAACTACAGCAGAATTCTTTGTGTTCTTGAATTGATCCCATAGTTTTAGCGATCAGGTAGGCGTTAATAATTGTAGTATTGAGGAGCCAAAAAAAAAGAGGCATCCAGTTTCTTCGTGCTATTTTTTGTATACTGTAATACAACTGCAATTGGTCTGCAAGATCCACACTGTTCATGTAGTAATTGTAATCGTCAACAATTTTGGAAATTTTGGTTTTTTTTTGATTCGGAACCAAACACCTCACGTACCTTATCCAGTATTGTCCATACATAGTTAGTAGTATATCAAAATATTACGAATTAAAAAACACTAACCTTAGTTGCATTTGTACTGGTTTGTCTTGGTCGTTGTCTTTCCCGTATTATTTCACATTTTTCACTGACAAGATGATAACATCGTAACAGGGCCATTATCCTGCCAGAAAAAAGCTATTACACCATTAATAATAACACCAGAACGAATGTTCCAATCGAGTTTAGTATTTTTTTCACTTTCAATTCTTTTGGGAATCTGAAAGCATTCCTTCGAATGGTCCCACAGGCACTAATATTATTCTCACGAAGATGCTCAAAAAGAGAGATACTGCTAAAATAATTATCTATATATATATTGTATGGAAATCGTTGGTGGGGAAGTTGCTCGACGAGATGAAAAACAAGAGACCCAGTTTGACTAAGATCGTTTGTTTTATTAATATCACTTGGAACAATACGCGACATTGGTAAAGTGTATGTGTATCCCGCATCACAAAGTGATAGAATCTTGAACTTCTCAGGGATTGGCTTGTTCTTTATCTAAACTGTATGAATGCTTTTGCCAGAAAATCGTATCATTATTTCGTCGACTGAGACGTTAGAACTGGATACATAAAGATGTTTCGAAGTATCTCAAATATGCGAGAGCAACAGCTCTAATTTTTTAAAGTAATTATTAATCATTGTTGCAGGAGGGAATATGTGCAAAAACCTTTTAATTTGTTCGAAACGTATCAATAGCATTTGCTTTAAGACTTGGTGAACGGGAAACTTTGGATTCTCGTTTCAGAATTGTTCAAGAGAAGGGAACTTAAAAAGTCCTTGATAAATTATCAAGCGATTCAAATTATGAGCTCTTTGCGAGTTAGGTTTTGCCACTGCATACTATTATTCTCAGCGTTTTTGGTTAATGCATACATGTTTGTATTGGTTACTACAATGTTTAATATGGATGTTGTAAAAAAAAAAAGAAAACTATCAATTGGCTTAAAAGAGCCAATGTCAAGGTAAGACAACAATTGGGTGGTAGAGATCTAACGCAGTGGTTTCGAATGAATAAATGGCTCAAAGTTGCTTAGTGGTGGTGGCAGCTTTTGTTGAACAATTTTCGCTTTCTCTTACGACTACTTTTAGTGTTTATTTCTGTAGTATCCTTGTCATCGTTATCATTTTCATCAGGTTCAGAATCCGGGTCGTCCAAGGAAGGCTAGTAAAAGGTCAAAACTGGTATGTATTCTTCTTCACTGTCTTTCTGTAATTCTGGTGGGCTGAACTTGAAATCAATACACTTGAACTACTCGAACTCAAACCAACTTCAGGAGATATTTGTTTTTTATTTTTTATTTTTATTTTTTATTTTTTTTTTTAAGTCTGCTAGTTTTTTTTTTT
This sequence comes from Gigaspora rosea, assembly GCA_003550325.1. Classification (NCBI taxonomy): domain Eukaryota; kingdom Fungi; phylum Glomeromycota; class Glomeromycetes; order Diversisporales; family Gigasporaceae; genus Gigaspora; species Gigaspora rosea. The sequence goes on along the minus strand of QKWP01000171.1, from coordinate 73,700 downwards.
TTTAAGTCTACAAGTTTTTTTTTTGTATTTTATCAATTAATAAGATGTTCAGTTGTTTCGCATTAGTTTAATATGAGTATGTTTTTTTTTTGTTTAATTCTTATTACTAATTATTTATTTTAAAGCAGCAAAAATTCATTTAGCAGGTAAAGAGAAAATAATTAATTATCAAGTTACTCAATTCACAATCTAAACCAAAATAGAAAATACTGTAAATCATGTGATGATCAACATATATCACGCTTCAATTCTAGCTTAGGGACTAGGGTAAAGGCATAATAAAATAAGGCGCAGTAGATCATCAAAAATTTTAGCGTACAAATTTGTACGTTATATAGTTTAAGAAATAGATTTGTATTACAGTCAACCCTCCATAAATGCAACTCGAAGAGACAAGCCTACAACATGCATTTAGTGAGGTTTGCATTTAGAATGAACCAATTAAATTGCAGCTTTAAAAATTTGATCATCAAGTTTGTATAACTTCCATTAAATCTGTATAACCTATCTTAAATACTAAAATTTGATTGGCTACGTGCATTTAGAGAAGTTAGCGTAATATAAAATGTTATTCAAGAGAATGTGCATTTACAGAATATAGAATGTGCATTTAGCACTAATAACATCTTACGGAATAGAAAAAAATGTGCATTTAGGGAGGTATTGAATTTATAGAGGTTGCATTTATGAAGGTCCGACTGTATTTTAATAAAATTTATTAAAAATAATACAAATCTATAAAGATCTCTGGATCTTGTAATCAGAATTTAACGATTTTAGGTTCATTAGAATCATCTCATTGAGACAAGCATTTTGGTAGTAAAATCATCCAAAACAGATCACTGGTTCAAGAGTTTTTTTTTAGTTAAAGTGCCTGTCTTAGAACTTAGGAATTTTATTCAAGATATTAGGGCCGTCGGTATTCTCTAAGGAAAATACCGGCATTTGTTACATAGACGAGGATACATCTAGCCACACGTACACTTTTGGTTAGGGATGGTAAAGTCTTAAGCCAGGACCTAAGGACCTAGGTTTTGGGACCTGGTTTCTTAAAGACTAGGTCCTAATTTTAGGACCTAAGTTCATAGGTCCACAAAAGGTCCTAATATAAAAATATATAAGAATTTAAAATATATGTTAGTAACAAAATAGTAAAATAGTAAATATATTCAACCAATCTAAACTTTTGATAGGGATATTATATCTATATACTATAAATAAGTTTAAATATGCTTTACTTAACAGACTGTTCTATTACTGTTCTATTAGTTGTATAACTTTAATATTTCAATAATATTTTATTGTAAATAAACTTTTTTAGATTGTATATTTAGTAATATTAAATTCTATATTCAACTAATTAAATTTTTAAATAATTATAATTTAGGATAAAAATGCTACTAATATTACAATATATAATCTAATTTTGCTATATCATATAGTATTAATAACAGATAAACTAATGCAAGTTATAATATTATATTGTAGATATATTATAATAAAATGCTTTTTAACTAATTAGTATTTACAATAAACAAAGAATTTTAATTAGAAGGTATTAGTAACTGAGTTTAAGGACTTAATCCTAAATTTATTTTAATCAGATTTAAAGTTTTAGGACTTATTATATAAGGACCCGGTCCTTAGGTTTGGGTTCCAAACCAGATTGAAAATCTCCAACCATGACCCGTCAGGTGAAAACTGATTGGAACCGGTTATCCGAAACTAAAACCGATTATCCGATTAAAAACGGGTCACCTGATTGTAATCAGATAATGCTAATTGGGTGACCCGGATACTATATTACGGCGCATTTGTAAAAATAATTTTGTCCCCAAAACTTAAATTTGAGACAGATACAGGATGTAGATGAGATTTTCTGGGTCACGTGGACCCCAACTCTCCGACCTAATCCCGGATGATCGATTTTGTATCACAATCAGATCTAAAATAAGTTTATTTATTTTTTTTAAATCAGTTTTTTTTCTTTTTTTTTTTATTATATTTAACTTTCTTTTTTTTCATTGTGCTGTAGTTTCTAGAATCGTCGCTATAAAAAAATAAGTTTATTTTTTTTTTTAAACCAATTTTTTTTTCTTTTTTTTTTTATTATTTAACTTTTTTTCTTTTCGTTGTAGTTTTTAGAATCGCCATTTGGAATAGTCACAGAAAATGCCGTTGGTGTCATGTAATATTGTTGTTGGAGACGTGTTATTAGAACTTTCGTCAGTTGTTTTCCGGTAGTGGATTTGTTTTGCTATATAGTTTAGTATAGTGCGCGCTGTATTGGTCTTATTCCTGGTTTTTCAATGTTATTAGTAGAAGTGCGCTTTTCTAGCTCCATGTATTTCTGATTTTGGGGCTATGTTAGGGAAAGTATGATTTCGTTTGTTCGTTGTTAGTTGTGAATGCGTTACTAATACTTGTTCCCTTTTTTTTAGTGGTTTGAACTTTTCTGGAAGTTGTAGGGCGTGCTTCGAGACGGTGTTCTTGGGATTTTCGTTCGTTAGTCAGAGATGCGGAATTGGTATAAGAGGTAGTTGTAGTTATACGGAGTTAGATAGTTGCGCAGCAGTTTAGGGTTAGGGTTAGGATTGGTGTAGTATTAGGTAGTATAGAAATCATCTATGTAAATAATAAAAAAATAATTTAATAAAATAATTTAAAATGAATTAAAAAAAAATAAAAAAGCTAAAAAAGAGCTTCCGAAGTGTTATTTATTCAATTGTGAAGAGCTAAAGAACTAGTATTAATGAGTAAGAAATATTTAAATAAATATTTAACTTTTACGGAAATAACTTTTTTATATTAATTTTAAGCTATACAATTAGCGATTTATTTTATTTAATGGAAAACTTTGGGGAATTCAAAATAAATAATAATCCTAATAATAGCACTAAATATAATTGGCAGTATATCGGTAGTGTCTACTATTTCTTGTGATCTCCAATTAGATCAAAAGAAAAAGCCGATTTTGCTAAAGGAAACTGTGCGACTTGTGGACAACCAACCGTGGTAATTAATGAAAAGTATTTAAATAAAATCACCAAGCCAAAGCACTTTATTTTTTCCTGATTGAAATTTTACTAATTCCCCAAAGTTTGAATGCAAGTTTTGTTTCTATTAAATAAAATAAATTACTAATCATATGGTTTTAAAAGTTAAAAGTTTATTTAAATATTTCTTACTCATTAATACTAGTTCTCTAGCTTTTCACAACCGAATAAAAAAACACTTAGAAGCTCTTTTCTATTTTTTTTTTAATTTGTTTTAAATTATTTTTTTTTATTTTATATCATAATTATTTACATAAACCTAATACTACACTAATCCTAACCCTAACCCTAACCTGCACAAGTATCTTGTACACTAATCCTGCGCAACTGTCTAACCCCGTATAACTACAGCTACCTCTTATACCAATTCTACGTTTCTGACTAACGAACAAAAATCCCAAGAACACCGTCTCGAACAAATGGCAACTCCAATAGTGCACGCCCTAGGAAAGTTCAAAGCACTAAAAAAAAGGGAACAAGTATTAGTAACGCGTTCATAACTAACAATGAACAAACGAAATCATACTTTCCCTAATATAGCTCCAAAATTAGAAATACATAGAGCTAAAAAGCATGCTTCTGCTAATAATGTTGAAAAACCAGGAATAAAACCAACACAGCGCACACTATAACTAAACTATACTAAAGGTGATTATACAGCAAAACGAATCTACTACCGGAAAACAACAAACGAAAGTTCTAATAATAGTGTCTCCAACAACAATGTTACGGTCCAATGGCATTTCCAACGGCATCTCCAGCGACTACTCCAAATGGCGATTCTAGAAACTACAACGAAAAGAAAAAAGTTAAATAATAAAAAAAAAAAGAAAAAAAAAACATTTAAAAAAAAAAATAAACTTATTTTAGATCTGATTGTGATACAATTCGATCTTCCGGGATTAGGTCAGAGAGTCGGTGTCCACGTGACTTAGAAAATCTCACCTACATCCTGTATCTGTCTAAATTTGAGGACAAAAAATTAGTTAAATTTGACAAGCGCACCGTAATGAGAAATATCGTTGCAGGTTAACATAATAAAAGAAATCGGATTACCTGTTTTTCAACGGGTGACCCGTTTGTGTTATATTAATCCAGTTTGCATATTTAAACTGGTTTGTCAAAATTACGATCCGGTTGACATTTTTTTCAGTTCGGTTGATCAGTTGGACGGTTAACCGGATTGGATGTTGGAACCCTACTTAGGTTTATGAGATAGGACTTACAAGTCCTAGGACTAAGACCGGACTTAGACTAACTTTACCATCCCTACTTTTGGTGTTTAATTTAAGTGGTCTGCCCAAGGGTTCCACACTAGCTGCCATACTTGCAACCCAACTATGGGAATTGCTTATTTAAACCCTTTGATCCTAGATGAGGATACATCTAGCTACACGTACACTTTTGGTGTCTAATTTAAGTGGTTCGCCCAAGGGTTCCACACTAGCTGCCATATCTGCAACCCAACTACGGGAATTGGCTATTTAAACCTTCTGATCCATGTTCTGCCTGCCAACCCATCTTGTATCACCAGAACAGGCCCGTTACAGAAGTCAGTTAGCAAGTTCCGAATACTTATCCATTGCTTTAGGACCCAGCCAGGTATTTCTGGTCCTGTTATCTTCGACAGGAGACTTGGTAGAGCGGTACCTGTTCCATATCAGGTATTCACCTATACTTCGGTACTTATCGCTATGACCGAGGCCAACACTTGCAAGACAGAGTTACCCTTGTTTTCTTACCAATACCTATTTCTGACCTTGTAAAGTTCGCTCCAGCCCCAGTACTCACCATCACTTTCCTAACGGTCCTTCACTGGTTTTTCCAGACTTCCAATCTAGTTGGCCCAGAAGGGTTGATCTACTCGGCATTAGGTGCTATCATGGTTTCCCCCCCTGGTACCTACTTCTATAACATAGGTCCTTTTCCTCCGGTACCCGATCTGGCGGCCAGGTTGGTAGATCTTGTCCCTGAGATTGACGTCCGGTACTTCAGCTCCAGTCCAATATTTCGGTTTTGGTAGCACCATCAAAGATCTTTGCTACCTCCTTACTCGGGTCTTGCCAAATGGGTTTCTGTTTCCCCGGTTCCTTGGATTTGTTTGTATCACGAGACACAACTTCGCCTGAAAGCTCTCATTCGAGATGGTAACCAAGGACTACAGATAATGTACCCAACCGATCGACAGGAAACAGTTACTGGAACACAGGTCTATTTTTTCAAAGCATCGTTAGTAGGATTTGAACCCTAAACCTGCCACTTAAGGGGTTCAAGAGTTATTTAATATTAAAGTTTATAAGATCTTTAATAATAATTTTTAATATATATAAAAATAATAAAATTAAAGCAGACAAATCAATAATGATCTTGGGATCCTGTAATTTGGATTTTGATAATTTTAGACTCATTGGAATCATCTCATTGAGACGAACATTTTGGTAGTAAAATTATCCAAAAAGGATCACTGGTTCAAAAGTTATTTAATGTTAAATTTTAAAAATTTTTAAAAATTTTAATAATTTTAGCCAATCAAATTATGTTACTTGACGTTAGGTGGGGGAGGGGGTAGCCTTTTAATAGCAAAAAATCAGATGATAAATAGCACTCCCCTAAATAGCTATTGAATCTATATTTTAACTACCAAAATGTTCATTTCACTAAGACGATTCTAACAAGCCCAAAATTGTTAAAATCTAATCACAGAGTTTCAAGATCATTTAACTTTTGTGTAATTTTAATAGTGATTTTTAGAATTACTAAGTAAATTTCTTAAATATTGAATAGCTTTTGATTCACTAGCCCATTTTGGATGATTTAACTACTAAAAAGTTCATCTTAGTAAGATATTTAACAAGCACAAAATCACCAAATTCTAATTACAGGATTCCAAGATTGATAAATATTTGTATTGTTAAACAAACAATAAAATCTTTATTGATCTTGAAATTCTGTGATTAGAAGTTAGCGATTTTGGACTTGTTAGAATCGTCTCACTAAAATGAACATTTTGGTAGTTAAATCATCCAAAATGTGCCAGTGAATCAAAAGTTATTCAATATTAAAGAAATTTACTTAGTGATTCTAAAAAATTACTATTAAAATTACATAAAAGTTGAATAATCTTGGGATCCTGTGATTAGATTTTAACGATTTTGAGCTTGTTAGAATTGTCTCAGTGAGATGAATGTTTTGGTAGTTCTGTAGTTAAATCATCTAAATTGGTCCAGTAGAGCAATAGTTATTATCAATTTCATAAATTAAACATATAAATAAATTTTAAAAAATATAAAATTTAATTGGCTAATAGAGTATCAGGTGTGGGTAAGTGTGTAAAATTTTGAAATTTATTAGTAACAAAATAATATGTAATTTCTGGAAGCACTAATCTGAACACTATTAAACTTTTTCTAAACTAAACAAAATTTTCTAAAACATTTGTAAATTTTATTATAAAGTTTGAATTAGCTATATATAACTTTTTAAAAACCAAACTTTTTCAAATTTTTATATAGTAAAAATCAGCAGTCCCAGCAGTTTGGAATAGAGAGAGTTGACTATATGCATATGAGTCTTTATTGTGTAGATAGAGAATTAATAGCAGTTGATCTATATATACTTTGTAGCAGTACTTATTTTAATCCATAAATAATAACAGGTAAAGGCAGAATTGCTAAAGTGAAAAAAAAAATAAACAAATAAAAAATTCTATTTTGACCTAGGTTTTTATATTTGGCTGACATCAACATAATTCCGGCCCACGCTAACCTAATTCCGGCCCGTACTAACCCTAAAATTCTGCAGAGGGTTATTTTGATCCGGGTCAAAATAGGATTTCCCTAAAATTATTATCTTATACTAATTCTGTATTATTATATAATTCTAATCTCATTTGAACCCGGGTTGAACCCAATTCGGGTTCAAATGAACTCATTTGTACCCGAGTTGGGAGCAAATAAACCCGGAACGGGTCATCTGAACCTGAGTTGGGTCAAAATGAACCGAAATCTTAATTAGAAAATCGAAAACTGGAATATTAGGATTATCGAATATCAGAAATGGCAGGTTATCGGAAATTATAAACTTGGTGGATCAATTTTTGACCGATTATAGCAGGTTAGCGGTTTTGACAGGATCGGTTTTGAGAGGGTCGACTGTATTTAGATTATAAAATAACCAATAACTAGTTAATTGTTACTGAATTATTTCAAGTTATTTACTATGTCTACTTATTGCAAGTAATACAAATTTCCAAAAAGAAAAAGACAATTGGCAAGTTTAAAATTTGATTATCTCTAACATAAATCCAAGCACGTGCAAAAAAAAAAAATATTTAGAAACTAAATATATATATATCTGATATACAATATTCAAATCGATCATTGGTGAACCAATTAAAAAATCAAATTTACATATCAGATATAGTAAGTAACACTACCCTAAATTTTTTATTATCACAAACTAGTCTATTTTTATATTAAATTTTCTTTAATAATTGTGCAAATAAGTAAATTTTCAGTGACAATGCATAAAGATATGATACATATTTAATTAATTTAATTGCCATATTAATATCTATTAAGTTTAAAACATACGTAATAACTGATTACAAAGCTTATACAAATTTATATAGAAAGATAATAAGATAATTAGTGTTTATTTGTCTACGATATATAATTAAATAATTTGTTTCAGAAAAATGTTCATTTTTGTCTATGCTTTACAATGAGTTTTTTTCACAATGGTTTAATGTAAAAGTGTCTATTTTTATAGGAGTAACTTGAATAGGAATGAGGTAAAAATTAAAGCTAAAACGACATGACCTTGTGTATAGCAAGTATTATGTCGAGTAATTTAGAAAGGAATATATACAAAAATTAATAATCATGGGTGAAATTTCTTAAAGTTCATATAAGGTTAATAAGATAACTTAAAAAGTGAAGCCAAGCATAATTTTTTTAAAAAAAATTTATTGTTAGCTATTCGTGTAATTATTATTTTCAGGCCGCATTTGTATTTCAACAGTAACGGATGCGGGTGTGACGGTCTCTTCTCTTGAAGCAATATTTTTTTCTTTTGAAGCAATATTTTCCAAAGATGTAATGTATATTAGCCACAACACCAAAAATCCATATCACCATCTTCCTCTTTTTGGCTATTCTTCTTGAAAAGCTTTGTTAATTTCTATAAAAAAAAAAAAAAATGTAAATATTAAAATAAAAAAAATTAAAAAAAAAAAAAAAAAAAAAAAAAAAAAAAAAAAAAAAAAAAAAAAAAAAAAAAAAAAAAAAAAAAAAAAAAAAAAAAAAAAAAAAAAAAAAAAAAAAAAAAAAAAAAAAAAAACACAAATACATTACTAAACCTACTTTAAAATAGCATCTCTTCTTCCTCTCCAACTTTTTAATCAGCCGTTGTTTCGTCGTTAATTTCATTTCTCGATGTATAAAAATAGCCATTTGATCATTGGGACACCAAATAATTACGACGTCTTCATCGTAACGGTAGCTAAAATCCACATTGTCGATTTCTATGTGAGTGCTTGATTTTGATATTTTAAACATTTTTTTTTTTTTCTATCGGATTTTTTCTATCAGTTAGGATATAATTACAGGAATAGGAATAATTACAGTATATAATTACAGGATATAATTAAAGTATATATATATATAGTTAAAAATATAAGCTCATTTCAAAGAGATTCATAAAATTGATTTTAAATTTATTTAAAGAAAGAACATAACCATCAAGGTCAATGTATCTTTCGTAAAAAAATAAAAAATAAAATTATGAATTGAGAATTTTACGCTGGGGAAATCTATGGATATTATATACATTATTGGAGTAACTTGACAAAATATCTAATCTATTATCGTTAAATTTGATAATGTGTGCTACAGTTTTTGATTTTCTTACGCCTTGCATGACATTAAAATGTTCTTCGCATCCCGTTATAGGAGCACTCTCCTGATCGGCCAATAAAATCATAATATCAGTGTAACGTGAAAATTCAATTTCATATTAGGATAATTAGGACGAACGCAACACAATTATATGCCTTCTTAATACTTGTATAAAATACTTGAATAATAATAATAATTAAAAAGATATCAATTATTATTCGTGTGAAGTTTTTGCATATATACTGAGTCATGTATAAATTTCTAATATAACTGGTATTGTTTCTTTGTATGTACGTACCTACGTTGAAACGCTAACCGCCTTTTAATGCAACCGTGTAAATAATTTAATGGTAATACAGTTTCAACTGGTTAATTTTTCCAAAGCTATTGTCGCTGTCATGTAAATAAAGAATGGGCATGCGATCGTAAATTTGTAACGTTTATGAGAAAATAAAAACAGACAATGCAGGGTTTGAGTGGGAGACAATGTAAAAAAAATTGAATTAGAATATTCAAGATCAGAATAGTTCATTTTCCTAATATGTAATTATTCGAAACTATAAATTCCAATATACCGGTAGAGAGTATTAAAATTATGCATTCATTCTATTGGTATATGCTGTGTTTAGAAATCATGCATTCTGATGAATTATTTTTAAAAAAACTCGTTCAAGAACAAGAATTAAACTAATTTGCCGGCCTACATATTATTTAAAAAATCCTTTTTTGATACAGCAGATTAAATATTTACTTAGTATTTAACGTTAATTGTTGTTCTAGTAAATCGATCAAAAACAATACCTTTGAATTAATATGGTATAGTTTACTATTCATATATGTATAATGTGCAACCTATATTCTTTGCATAATGCATCGTATATTCTAATGTTTAATAAGAATCGGAGAAATGTTGGTTAGAGTTAGGGTTAGGTTTAATGATAAAGTTAGAGTAAGCTATATACTAAACTTTGTAAGCATCATTTTTTGTTATTAAATATGAATTAACAAAGCGTTTTCTTAAAAAACAAATATGTATTTATATTGAATGGCACGTAACATCACAGCAATACTATAGTATCTGTATATAGCGATAAAATCCACGGAATTTGATACATAACGAAGTAGAATAAATTTTTGAAAGGATGCAGGGGAGCAAGAGATGCAGCTTTCTATTGATAGATCACATTCTTTTCAGGGGGACCGTCAAAAGTTCACGTGGTTTTTTAGACCAATCAGAATGTAGAAATCAGGGATAAGAAATACGTGATTTTGATTTTTTTAAGTTAACCATTCAGAGTGCAGAATTACATGTCGAAAAATCAGATATGACGAATAACGAATGACGAATAACGAATGACGAATTCAAACGGGTTATTCGATCGCGCCATCAAAATAGTATACAGAGAAGAATCCACGTGATTTATCTTCTCTATCGGCAAAGAAGCTAGCCGAATATTTTAAGATTATAATAATTAAGGTTACAGTTAAATTTGTATATTATCGGCTAGAATTTTATCCGAATTTATTTCTACAGCTGTTCTCAAATTCTGAAACAACTGATAAGATTGATCAGATTATTCGGCCAAATTCGATAAATTTTGTTTTGTTTATAGTATCATTGATTATTGACGTTACTAATATTTCCTAGTTCGAGTAGTAATTAAATATTAGTAATAACCAAATATTTACTTCAAGTTTTGCAGGACACGATTATTATTTTAAGTGAAAATCTACTAACTGAAACAAAAACAGTCTTTGACATAAATTTCCTGTATAAACTAGATAAATTGAATGTACAGTATTAAACAAACTATGTCTCAATGTATAATTTACCGGATTTATGGGCATATATCTTGTTCACATACTGTAATTATGAAAAAAACGATGATGCAAAGTGATACTGGGTCAAGGCTTACACAAACTTATATGCAGAGTGCCTTAATTAAATAATGTTTTCATATTCGGGGTATAATTTTTTTAAATTTATTTTTATTTGTAACAAATGAAATTTGCATATACACTTGTCAAGATCGATCACAAGATTGCTTCTTAGATTTTTTTATTTACTTTTGGTAAGAAATCTATGAGCACCAGTAACGTCAATCCTTACAATAACATATAATATCTAAAATGAAATTTTTGGTTCTATTTCAGCTACTTTACTAGTATTTTTGTAGCTGCAAAGTTTCGTGTTATAATTGTCTTGTATTCTCCTATGCGCGTGCATTAAAGGAAAAATATATTATGCGGTAAATTAATTTAAATGTAGATCTTCTAATTAGTTCTATTGCATAAGATATTTTCACTTACAATACGAAACTTGCAGCTGCAAAAATATTATTAAGGCCAATCCTACTCCACTTGACTTTACTAGTATTTTTGTAACTGCAAGTTTCACATTATGATCGTATTGTAATCCATGCACAAGCACTAACTTAGAAGTAAACTGAAAGCTACATTATGCGATAGAATTAATTTAGAAGCCTTACTTTTAAATTAATTCTATTGCATAATATATTTTCACTTTACTTCCAAGTTAGTACGCGTGTATGGACCAATACAATAATAATACGAAACTTGCAGCTACAAAAATACTAAAAATCATGGAGTAGGGCATAAATTCAGCCGAAATAGGCCTTTTATTCTATCAATGCTATTCTTTTATATACAGTACAAATAATGCTATGATGATAATGCTGGAAATCGAATTTGATCGAAATGATTACCGGTTAAATTTTTATGCTACCCCAGTAAAGACCAACAGATCGACAAATATGCACCAATCAGAATCAATAAAATTGTGCCTTTTTTAAATGGTTGAATTTTTTTTTTAATCTTCTCCAATAAAAACTAATAAAACTTTTTTTTATTTTAATTCTATAACTTTGTAAAATTAAAATAAAAAAAATATTTCATCGAATTTGCTTAATTATTAGAAAACTTTGCTTAAAATTGTAAAAAATTAGAATATCAAAAATTAAGTAAATTTTTTAAAATTTGAAGGTTTCTCAACAATCAACCCAAATTCGATGAAAATTTTTTATTCAATTCTACAAACTTCTGAACTTGTAGAATTAAATTTTTTTTTTTTTACCGTATAGATCCGAAATAACGCCTGTTGGCGTTATTTTGTTATTTTGAAAATTGGACCCCTGAAAATTACATATATGGTTCAAAATAACGCCATGCGCGTTTCGAAATAAAGCGCATCCTATATTAAAAAAGTTTATAGTGAAACTTAAAGTAGGTTTAGTATTAAGTAAACCTACTTCTGAGCTTTAGGTAAAGTTGTTCTCAGATCGAAAGATCCTAATAGTGGTTAAATCATTAAAAAAAACAGTCAAATAGATCGTCCGCAATGGCTCTTCGAAATTTTTACTACACTTGTTTGCCTTTGTACTGTCTTTATTATAGATGCTGGTGAAATTAAACCATTTCACCAGGTGAAATGGTGAAATAGTTTCACCAGAATTACACCAAAATTTTATTTTGGTGAATTGGTGAAATTGGTGAAATTGGTGAATTGAATTGGTGAAACGGTGAATTGAATTGGTGAAACGGTGAATTGGTGAAATGATGAATTGGTGAATTGGTGAAACAGTGAATTGGTGAATAGTGAATTGGTGAATTTGCTCAGTCCTATAAACGGTTAATAGTTCTGACCTCAAAGTGTGCCTGTAAAAACATAAAATGTAAAAACTTGAACAAAAACCTAACCGAATTCCAGGCTGAAATAATTACAGACTCTGGAAATTCACCATTTCACCATTCCGCTGTTTCACCAATTCACCAATTCACCAATTCACCATTTCACCAATTCACCAATTACACCAATTACACCAATTCACCAGTTACACCAGTTTCACCATTACCGATTGGTGATTGGTGAAATGGTGAAATCATTTCACCACTCTGATTTAATTTCACCAGCATCTATAGTCTTTATGTAAGCAAAGATAAACAAGCGTTGCAAAACTTCGAAGAGCCATTGCGGGCGATCTACTGAGCTGTTTTTAATGATTTAACCACCATTAGGATCGTCTCGGCCTGAAAACAACTTCACTTAAGGCTCGAAAATAGGCTTACTTAGTGCCAAACCTACCTTCGGTGCATTTTTTTTGTTTATTTATTTTTATATAAGAAATTTATATTTGTTTTAAAATAGCGCCCATGCGCGTACTCGAAATAACGCGCAGATGGGCGTTATTTCGGATCTATAGGATCTATACGGTATCCAATTTGATCGTGTTGTCGATTAATTTTCAATTAAAATGTAAACCAATTTAGCCGCAGTTTCTTTTTGATGACGTTTAATTTGAATGAAGGTTTCTTGATCAAATTAGTGAAAATTTTTTATTTTAATTCTGAGTTTATATAATTAAAATAAAAATTTTTCATATAATTTGACCAGGTAAATTGTCGAGAAACCTTCATTAAGTTAAACGTCAATCAAAAAGAAACTATGTCTAAATTTTTTTTTCTGGTTTTAATTGAAGATTAATCGACAGGTACACAATCAGATTGGATGAGAATTTTGGGCTGATAATTGTTAAAAAATTTTCGCTTAAAGTTTAAATGTCATAAATTTAAAAAAATAAGCAAAATTTCTTTTCTTTAAATTTTTGCAGAGATTTCTCGATAATTACCAGTCCAAATTTGATGAAAATTTTTATTTAATTCTACGAATTTTTAGAATTAAAAAAAAATTTTATCCAATTTAATCAAGTACTTGCCGAATAATCTTCGCTTAAAGATAGAAAAAAAATTTAGCTGCAGCTTAACTTTGATCAAATTATGTTTTTTTTTTTAATTCTATGTAATTATAGAATTAAAATAAAAATATTTTCATAAAATTTGATCAGATAATTGTCAAGAAACCTTCAAACGTTCATCAAAAAGAGGCTGCGACCAAACTTCTTTTTTTCCATCTTTAATCAAATATTACTCGACACGTACCAGTACCAGATCAAATTTTTGAATTTTAATTCTACAAGTTCGCGGAATTAAAATAAAAAATTTTTATTGAATTTGAACTGGTAATTGTCGAGAATCTTTTTAAATTTACCTAATTTTGATATTCTAGTTTTTTTTATAACTTTAAGCAAAGGTTTCCCAATAACTTATTTTAATTCTACAGTTATAGAAAAGTTTTATTGTAAGTTTTAAAAAATTGATTCTGATTGGTGCATATTTGTCTATCTTTCAGTCTTAATTTTATTAATTTAATTTATTCAATTAAATCACAAATTTAAAAAAAGAACGATGGTAAAAAATAAGTGCCAAATTATATTATCATTACCGGTACGTATCAGGTGTGTATGTACGTACGTATGTTCATACAAGAGTATTCAGTTCTAATACTTTGTTATCTATCGCTATGCAAGGTTGAACCTTTAACAAAATCTAATAACCGGTTCCTATTCAAATAAAAGAATAATGGTTATATCTGGATAAGATATTTAAATTATAATGCATCAATATTATTAGCAATAAAATTATCATGTATAATAATAGAGTTTGAAACCAAATTCAATCCTTCGGACTCGATTTAATACTGAATTACCAAATAATTACAGACAAGATTATTTTACCGGCAATTTATTCATCGACAAGTTCGTAGACAGTTTTATTTCACCGACAAGTTTTTTTTTTATAAATTACACTAATCTTAACTCTAATTCTACTGACAATGACCAGAATTACTTTGTCTGTGGAATGAACCGTCGATGAAATAAACTGTCTGTGAAATGAAATTGTCGATGAATCAACTGAATTAATCTTGTATTGTCGGTGAACTGAGCTATCGAAGTGATTGTCGATGAACCGACAAATCTGCGATACTCACATAATCTGTAACATCAATATAGGAATTTCACGAAGGCAAATGCTTATAAAACACAAACATCTATAAAGAGTTTTAATAAGCACTTTTTGTCTTTTTACATTTCGATTACATTTTGTGCGTGATAACAATATGCATAAAGCTTTTCATACATATCTTTCAATAGGATCTAAATTCAAGGGGTTGCTCATGTCTTAAAGGATCTAATCGTCAAGAATACATTACACTTAATTCGATAAATATATACTATATATTTTCTGAAATCTCAAGTTTGTATTCGATCATATTTTTGTGATCTGTTATTCTTGTAGCTGCCGTCCAAATCTAACTAGTTTGGGACTTTGGATTTTCTAGTATGCTATTTATGTTTTGATCAATAAAATCTTTATATGGAACCCAAATTGATAAAGAAGGCAACCCCAAACAAGGTACTGTACGTATGAATCCCAATTTTACGTATCTCTGAGCTGTAAAGGTAACGGGTATTAATAACTTTTAATCTAATTAAAATTAATAATATATAAGCCATATATTTTTGATTTAGTACAAGATCTGGGAATTAAGTTGACCCAACTTATAGATTTGGATTTGGGACGTCAACTATAGTTATTTAATATAAAATAAAATGAGTTTTTAGTAAGATTTACTTGGTCTAGTTAAATCTAAATCTATATATATAATGTAAAATTTGGATTTTCTTGTTTATTTAGAATCCTTTGCGACTTAAAAAAATTTTGATGACATATAATACTACGATATGTACCGCAGTGCGCTGACCAAAAGATCCGGGGTCTAATACAAAATACCCAAGAAAAAAACTTACAAAAGACCTGGGTATATTATGCAGCAGCGGGTTAGTGTCGCAAGAAAAAAATTTTTCAAGCATATACATGTTCTGCACTTACAATAAGCAGTCTAAAAATTTTTTAAAAAAACCTATATCTATTAATAGAAGCTTCGTGTTTTGTACCGGGTATTTTGCAAGGGATATTGAAAAAAGGGTCAGGTTGAACGACGGGCTTATAAAAACGCATATATGCACGAATATGTAATGTCCCTCCAATATGTGTAATGATAACGCCAAGACTTTAATGCATAATATATATATATATATAAACATGTTTATTTCCTTTTTTTATTTAAGGCGAATTATCTATTTTAACCAAATATTGTACTTTTTAAATTTCAGTTATATAATTTTATAATGTATCAGAATCCTAAATTATCTTGATTACTTAATATATACGTATAGAATTAACTCTCAATTACTGTAACCAAAATTATAGTTTGTCAGCAGTTTTTGCTAAAACTTCTTATAATAGAATAACTAATTCTAATATCCTTTTTTAAATCAAAAATTCCCAGATATGAACGAATAAGTTCTAGAGATTTTAGAACGTGTGTAAAGCTAGGTACCTAAAAATTACATAAAACTAATCTGTGAGGATCCAATGCGATTTAAGAGATTGCTTGAAACATTTATCGTTATAGCTTTGTGTTTGGAAATGTTTTGGTAAAGTTTTTTTATGACTCTTTAGTAACAAGATACATTAATTATGTATATACAAAATTAAAAAAACTGTACTTTTTTTTTGCTATAATGCCCAATGTTGATAGTCATAATTAGGGATGTTACGGTTTGTCTGGGTTCGGTCTAAGTTCAAAAGGCAGATGGTAACAGACCATGATCATACCAAAATCATAAATGGTTCACTAAACCGGTTTTAATTCGGTCTAGTTTAGTGTTTTCGAAATGATTGAAATCGGGGCTAAAAAAATTTTTGCTGTATAGTGTTGGGCTCGCTTATAAGTCCAGTAAAATTGAACTGGAACTGGGCTTATAAACTGGTCCACTGGACCTATAAGTCCAGTAGAGCGGACTTTTGGTCCAGAGCCCAACACTGCGTATACCGGATTAGTTGACTAGTAGTTAATTTCAGGACAAGTAGCATGATGATTAGTTTCGGGACAAGTAGTGTAGTAGTTAAATTTGAAACAAGTAGGACAATAGTTAGTCGGGACAAGTAGCGAGGTACCGGATTTCTTAAGTTAATTTCAAATCGATATGCAATTGTCAATTGTTAGTCGTCAATATATATATTAAACAATAGTCATACACAATTGTACAATTGTCCAATATAGCGATAGCACTAAATAAAGTACTGTACCGCAATCGTTTGAAATGTCATTTTTTGATCCATAAAAATTATTCTTATTAATAATTACCGTTATACTATACTATATATGAAATATTATATTTCGATAAGTAGTTGATCTAAAAAATTGCTTGATATTGAACCAATAACAAATTTGCATTAAGAAATCAAGCAGAAGCCTATTATCTAATGGAAAATACAATGAATCATTCAACAATTTGAACAGAAGATTGTGACAAATGATGAATAAACATCAAAACTTTTGGCAAAAATCATTAAAAAGTAAATATAAAGTTATTGTGCTTTATGCGTACTTATATTCTTTAACTAATTATATACTCATTGAATTAATAGAGAGTAAACAATAATATAAACAATAATAATTTTTTTTTAATTTTATTTATATAGCATAAACTAAATAAATAGATTTTTTGTAGGGTGTGGTGACATAGTGTAGTTGGATTGTTGTCACCCCCCAAGTAGTTGTAACAAAAGGTACAGAGTTCAAACCCCACTGGAAACGATTTTGAAAAATTTATCTGCATTACGGTAACCTGGACTCTGAGCTCGGATGTACAAATCTGTTTCCTAGGTTATACCAACTCATATTGGGAGCTCTGGCATTGTGTTACGCACAAAACTGGGGTGCATAGATCCTGGGGAGCGCAGGCGCTGTGTTATGCACAGAACCGTAGGACAACAGGAAACCATACTTGGCAAGACCCGAGTAAAGAGGTAGCTTACTTTCAACAATGCCCAAACAGGAATCGGACGGGAACTGACCGGTTCGAACTGACTGGAAGTGGACTTATGATCAAAGGGTTTATGGTGGATCCTACCAACCGGACCGTCGGAGGTTGCACCGGAGGAAAAGAACATGTGTTGTGAAATCATGTACCAGGGGTTGGGAGCCCCTGGGTTCGCCAGAGCAGACCAACCCTTCTGGGTCTTCGGATTGGAAGTAAGAAAGCAACTGGGAGAAGGAAAGTTCCGGGAAAAGAAACTGAAAGAGGAACGGGGTGGTACTGGGGTCATGTGAACTTTACAAGGGCAGAAGTAGGTAATAATAGGAGGTAACACCTGTTGCTACCGAAGAGTAGGTGATACCTGTATAGGACGGGAAAACACTCTACCAAGTTTCCTACTGAGGATAAATTAGTCCTAAGGGTGCGGTTAGTATCCGGTACGAACTCCAGGTTTAGTAGCTGGTGGCTGTGCCGGTGATACAAGATGGACTGGCAGGAGGCAGAAGATCAGAGGGTTTAAATAGGCAATGCCAGTATGTGGGTTGCAGGTATGGCAGCTAGGGTAGAACCTTCGGGTGCTACTTAAATAGGCAACCAAAAGTTGCAGGTGAGGCTAGTTGTACTCTCGTCAATGTACGAATGTCGGCTTTCCCTTCATGTAGGGTGCCGAGGTCTAATATATCTTGAATAAAAGCCAATCCCCAAAGTGGGCACTTTGACACTAAAAAAAATAAAAAATAAAAAATAAATAGATTTTTGCTTTTAGTATATGCATAATGTTTATCAAATTTGATGTATTTTGTCAAATTACTCTCTAATCAATAATATATCTGTTAAATAACTAGATTTAAGTGTATATTTTATTTTATTAAAAATATGCTTTTTATTTGAATATTTATTCTAATTAGATACAACTGTTAAATTACTAGCCTATAACTACAAAGTTCATGTGTTGATAAACATATAAATTAGAATATTTTTATCTTCACAGAATTAATGTTAAAAAGGTTGAATATAAAGCATTTGTTTAGTTCAAAACATCTGCTAATATGAGGCATATTGAAAGAATTAATTTCTTGGTTATTGTTACAAATATGTTGAAAAGAATAAAAATAAGGCATTTGCATATTACCAAAACTCAGCAAATATGTATAATTCTAATGGAATATATCAAGTTGGTTATTGTTATTATTTAGGAATTGGAGTCGACATTAATAAGCAAAAGGTATTTACATATTATCTGAAGTTTACTAAGACAGATAATTCCATGAAAATTAAGAAACTACTATTTGTTACTATTATAGAATTGATATGGAAATAAATGATAATAAATATTATAAATGAATTAAAAAATAAGTTAATTTTTATTTTTTATTATAATGTTTGTATAGTTTATTTAAAGCAAGATTTTTTATACAATTTTAATTATTAGAAAATATGCATGAAATGCATTTATTAATCTATTTATTAACAATTTAAGCTCATAAATATGTATTTTTGTTTGTGCTATTTTAGCCTATAAGTATAAGGAATATTTAATATTTTATTGCACAAAAATAGCAAAAACAAGAAAATAAATACTATATTTATTTACTATTACATACAAGTCATTTTATTTGTATTAATTATTTTATTTAGTGAGTGAGTATAAAAAATGTTTAATAATTTTACTACATAAAAACAGCAAAACAAGTTCAAAACAAGAACATAAATACTTATTTCTATTACATACAAATCTTTTTATTCATAATAATTATTTTATTTAGCATATAAATATAAAGACATTTAATAATTTTACTATATAAAAACAGCAAACCAAGTTTACAAAACAAGAACATAAATACTTATTCTTTTATGTACAAATCATGTTATTCAAATTAATCATTTCATTTAGCAAGTAATTAGAGAATATCCATAAATAACGTATGTACCCCATATAGTAGTGCTTGACCCCCTCAACTATATAAAAAAATTTTTCAAGAGTTTTACTAAAACGCACCTATGGTGTTTTACACTATATTACACAAAACTATTAGAATAGCCAATCAAAATTTAAGATCAGGTGTAACAAAAAATTTCGTTTTTTGGTCATTTTTTTAAAAAAACATTCATATCTTAAAATTTTGTTTATGAAACTACCTTTGAAGTTCTAATAAAAAAAATCTCTTGCTAAATTTTGTATATACTAATGCTCCAATAAAATCCCAGGCTTTACCCTAACCCTAAAGTAATTAAAATTTATTTTTTGGTTTGTAAAGTTTATTTTTTTGTTTTTGTTAAAAAGTTTGCAAATCTAATTTACCTATGGTAAGTATGTTTTATAATAATTGTTTTTTAAAATCCATAAAGTAATTATAGGTATTGTGGTGGATATGAGTATTGTGGCGGATCTGCTATAACTTGTGACTCATTTACCCAAACTAAACTATTTTTGTACCATTCGAATCATCGCATTGAAACGATTCGAATGGTACAAAAATTGTTTGATTTCAATCACTAGGTCATAAGATATTGGTGTTTGAATGTTTAAATCAAATTTTTTTAAAAAAAAACCAATATATTATATTCGAACACTATTCTAATGCCAATATCTTGTGACCCAGTAATTGAAATCAAACGATTTTTATGCCATTCGAATCGTCTCGATGAGACGATCTGAAAAGGTATAAAAATTGTTTAGATTGGACCAGTATTGGACCAATAGGTCACAAGTTATTGCAAATTCCATCATAATACTATATCCATCACAATATCCTTTCAATTTTGTATAACATATGATCGCAAATAACTTGTGATCCTGTGATCCAAATTGAACGATTTGGTACTATTCGATTTGTCTCATTGAGACGAATCAAATAGTACCAAAATCATTCTATTTGGACCAATAGATCTAGAGTTATACCAAAATTCTCTTAACTCCGCCACAATACCCATACTTATCTTATATTTATATATAAAATTTACAAAACTTGAATATTTTGTGGCACAGTAATCTGATTTAGATGATTTAGAGACTATTCGATTCGTCTCAGTGAGACGAATCCAATGATACCAAAATCATATTATATGGATTAGGGCGCCTACTTTTATCACCTGATTTCAGTTTATTAGTAGCCCTTACCTCTATACTTGTTGGCAAAACTAAAAATTTTCAAAATCCCACCCAAACCCAAATCCCAATTGGATAAACCCAAATCCCAAACTGGAAAAATCCCAATCCCAATTCCCAAATCCCAAACCTATCCCAAATCCCAAACCTATCCCAAATCCCAAACCTGTCCTAAATCCCAATCCCAAATCCCAATCCCAAATCCCAATCCCAATCCCAAATCCCAAATCCCAATCCCAAATCCCAATCCCAAATTCCAAATCCCAAATTTAAAATTTAAATTTTAAAATTCTAATTTAAATTCTAATTACAAACTATATTATTAAATATATATTTATTTTATATAAACAAAATTTTTAATTATTAAATACATATTTATTTTAAGTGGCATCTATAGCCTATGAGGACCCCGGACATGTAGTACAGAGGTTATATGTTACGCATTTCAGCAAAAACCCTCAAAATTTGAAAAGCAAAAATCAGTTTTTGGCAATTATCTTGGCATCTAGTGGTCCAATTTGTATGAACTTTTTTTTAAAATGAAGTTCTCAGTGAGGCGCATCTAACAAAAAAAAGTTCATTCAATTCTGATCACTGGATCAAAAGTTATTTAAATAAATAGATTTTGTCATTTTTAGCAAATTAGGCCAAAATCCAGTTATGACCTATATAAGAGATGTCCGGGGTTCTAGCCTATGTCACTCAAAATAAATATATATTTAATATTAAAAATTTTGTTTATATAAAATAAATATATAGGAAATTGCTATTCGCACTATGGATTTTTGCTATTCGCACTATGGTTACACGGGATTTTCTATTTTTAGAATTTATGCACTTGTGTTTCACAAAAGCCCGGTGCATTGTTTTTGCAAAAATAATTTTTGGTTATACGGCATTAATGTCGTGTAATGTTATACAAGTCTAATTTTGGTAACCTAACCTGGGTCGGCCAGCATTAAGTTTAATGCTAGTGGCACTATCATAATAATGCCCCTGACGGGGTTAGACATAATTCCAGCCCACCCTAAACCTAAATCTAGCCAATTACTGTATGTCCTAGATTTAGGGTTAGGGTGGGCCGGAATTATGTCTAACCCACCGGTGGCATTATCATGATAGTGCCCACCAGCATTAAGCTTAATACTGGCCAACCCAGTGTTAGGTTACCAAAATTAGACTCGTGTAATGTTATACACCATTAGCAGTGTGTAACTAAAAATTATTTTTGCAAAACAATGCACTAGGCCTTTGTGTAACATAAGTGCATATATTATTTTAAATTCTAAAAATAGAAAATTTTGTGTAACCATAGTGCGAATAGCAACTCCCTAAATATAATTTGTAATTAGAATTTAAATTAGAATTTTAATTTTAAATTTTAAATTTGAAATTTGAAATTGGTATTTGGGATTGGGATTTGGGATTGGGATTTGGGATTTGGGATTGGGATTTGGGATTTGGGATTGGAATTTGGGATTGGGATTTGGGATTGGGATTTGGGACAGGTTTGGGATTTGGGATAGGTTTGGGATTTGGGATAGGTTTGGGATTTGGGATTTGGGATTGGGATTTGTTCAGTTTTGCCATATAGGATTTTTAAATATAGGTGGACAAACCTATTTGTCCGGGTTTGTCCATAGCCCAATCCCAAATCCCATAGGTTTTGCCAACATGTATACTTACCTCCCCCCCCCTCTAGATATGAAAATTATCAGGTCTTATATATAATTTCCAAAATTTCTGACCCCTCCCCTCCCTAGAAAATCAGGTGATAAAAGTAGGCTCCCTTACTAGATCACAAGATATTTATAAAAAACTATTGGTTATTTAGTAATTTTATAAAAAAAGATATAACCAATAGTATTTGGCCAATAACTTTTGATCCAGTAATCCAAATGAAATTAAATTGGTACTATTCGGCTCCTCTCACTGATATAAATTGAATAGTACCAAAAATTATTAAATTCGGACCACTGAATCAGTTTTTAGACAATTTTTTCTAAAAAAATTACATTATATTTTTTTGACCTCCCCTACTTATAGAGAAAACGTTATTTTTTGTCCAACCCCCTTTTTTGTATAATATTATTTATGAATGCCTCCTTATAAAGAACATTTAATAATTTTACTATATAAAAGCAGCAAAACAAGTTTATAAAACAAAAACATAAATATTATTTACTATTATATACAAATTATTTTATTTAGATTAATTTAGTTTGTGAATATAAAAAATATTTAATAATTTTACTATATAAAAACAGCAAAACAAATTAACAAAACAAGAACATAAATAAAGCCTTTGGGTCGATAGCATAGCGGTTATGCTCCGAGGTTGCAAGTCGCAAGGTTGCCGGTTCAAATCCGCTTTGCGGCAATTTGAATTTGATAGTTAGAACCCTGATTTGGAATAACCGAAGTCACAAAACGTAATGTGAGGTCCAAAGTCTGATCACAAGATGCTGCATGAACTTGTGGCGCTGCAGTTCCGGTTATAGGCAGGACATTAATACCAACGGAGAGGAAGGTAGAAAGTTACCAGTCTCCGAGTGGAAGTCGAACAAACAAGCCGGTGCCCCTCAGCCATGGATGGGTAAAGCCGTCGGGGTTGTTGTACTAGCCACGGAGAAACGATATCAGATTTGAAACACCGCGGGAGGAGGAACCCGGGACATTGTAGGGGTTTAATGGTAATGCCCTGACCCCAAGTGTTGGCCACGATAAATGCGTAATGTACCGATATTCGACCGGGCAATATGGATATGGCAGGAGGAAAAAAAATAAAAAAAAAACAAGAACATAAATACTTATTTACTATTATATACAATCATTTTATTTGTATTAATTTAGTCTATGAAGTTATAAAATTTTATAATTCACAAATTTTTATTAATTAATTCTAATTTATATACTAAGTAAACATGTTCAAAATTTAAAACTATATCAAATCAGTATAATTATTTTTATTTTCGACATTACTAAAATGCACCATTAGTGTTCAACACTATAATGATCTTCACTAATCAAATTTTTTAAATGCGGTATAACATAAAAATCAGGTGTAATAGTAGTGTAACCTAAATTTTTGTTGTTTTGATATTTTTTTTAAAAATACCTTCTAACTCAAAATTTTATCTATGAAACCAACTTTTTTTTTAAAAAATAAAAATTTCTTGTGAAATTTTACTATCCCTTAAACTGTAATCCAGGCAAATTTGCCTGGATTTTTTTAGAAATATTACATTTTTTTAAATAAAATAAAAATTTATTAAGCATATGGGGTATACTTTATTTATAGAATATTTTCTTTAAAATATATTTTATAAACTTTATTATGAAAATTTTTTAAAATTATTAATAAACTTTAAAGCAATAAAAGTTAAAGTTTTTATTTTAAAATTTTTACTATAAAATTTTTCTTTAGGTTTTCTTAAATTTTATATGTTCCCGTCTATAAAAAAATTTTTCACTTCTAATACAAGTCCTAATTTTTACAAGTAAATCACAAAAGTTGCAATAATAAAAGTTGTAATCCTTTTTATAAACTATAT
>QKWP01000171.1:31738-45576 GCA_003550325.1 Gigaspora rosea | reverse complement strand
GAACTCTATAAATATTAGCTCTAGCTTTCTAATTTAATAGAATGATATAGTTTATAAAAAGGATTACAACTTTTATTATTGCAACTTTTGAGATTTACTTGTAAAAATTAGGACTTGTATTAGAAGTGAAAATTTTTTTTATAGACAGGAACATATAAAATTTAAAAAAACCCAAAGAAAAATTTTATAGTAAAAATTTTAAAATAAAAACTTTAAACTTTTATTGCTTTAAAATTTATTAATACTTTTAAAAAAATTTTATAATAAAGTTTATAAAATATATTTTAAAGAAAATATTCTATAAATAAAGTATACCCTATATGTTTAATAAATTTTTATTTTATTTAAAAAAATGTAATATTACTAAAAAAATCCAGGCAAATTTGCCTGGATTACAGTTTAAGGGATAATATAAAATTAAATACTGCTATAATATAATCCTTATTTTCAATTTTTATCAAAAAAAATTTTAGTTAAATATCTTAAGTTTTAAAAAATATAGATCATAAGCATATTTATAGCAATTTTCCAGCCAAATTTGCCTGGATTTGCTTATAGTTTAAGGGATATACTATGCCTTACCCTAACCCTAACTATTAACTCTAACTTAATATTTATTAAATTTAATTTTGTTTATTTTTTTTGTTTATTTTTTTAAATTGATCTTCATGTTATATCACATATTGGTGTTAAATACCATAGGTGCATTTTATATTATTCCTTTATTTTACTTGAAATATAGAGAATAGATGTATAATTTTGAATTTGTATTAAAAAAAAGTTAAATTTAAATATTTTTCTTCAAATTTCAAATAAAATAAAACCAACTCTGCTGATTTAATATAGTTTTAGGTGCTAAACAAGTTTACTTAATGCTTTAAGTTAGAATTAATTCATAAAATATTATGAATTATAAGATTTTATTAAATTTTATTAATAAAATTCTATAAAATCTTATAATTCACCAAATTTTACTAATTAATTCTAACTTAATCATATACTCTGATTTTTGGAATTTATAAAAAAAACTTATTTTTTTAAAACTTTAAAGCTATATAATTTTTGATCTACTGGACCATTTTAAATAATTTTACTACCAAAATGCTCGTCTCTTTAAGACGATTCCAACAAGCTCAAAATCATAAAAATCCAATCACAGGATCATAAAAAAATGTACTGTTAAATAGGTGATGTACCTGAAATTGGTTTGATCTATATCAAACCAATTTCAGGTGTGTTACCTATTTGATAGCACATTTTCTTATAGCCCTGTGATTGGATTTTATAATTTTTAGCTCATTGGAATCGTCTTAAAGAGACGAACAGTTTGGTAGTAAAATCATTTAAAATGGACCAGTAGATCAAAAATTATTTAGCTTTAAAGTTTTAAACAACTAAGTTTTTTTTATAAATTCCAAAAATCGGAGCATATGATGCATTAAGTAAACTTGTTGTATCTAAAAATATATTAAATTAGCAGAATTGTTTTTTATTTTATTTGAAATTTGAAGAAAAAATGTTTAAATTTGATTTTTTTAATCAAAAATCCAAAATTATATATCTATTCTAAATTTCAAGTAAAATAAAAATAATTATGTTGATTTGATGTATTTTTAGACGTTAAACAAGGTTACTTAGTGCATAAAGCTAGAATTAATTAATAAAAATTTGTGAATTATAAGCTTTTATAGAATTCTATTAATAAAATAATAAAATCTTATGATTTACAAGATTCACTAATGCACTAAGTAAACTTATTCAGCAACTAAAAAAAAATACAATAAAACCGCAAAATTGCTTTTATTTTACTTAAAATTTGAAGAAAAGATGCTTAAAGATAGGGTGAATGTAGATCATTTTTAATAGTAATCATGTTGTGATCATATGAAATCAGGTGATCGACCAATTATGATTGTAAACAACATAAATTCAACTAATCAGAATTAATTATTTTTGTATAACTAGAAAAAATTTGAGCCAACCTGGGAAACTTTATAATATATAGAAGTATAATTTTTCAAATACTATATTTATTAAAATTTTACTATTATAAAAAGAGTATTTTGTACTACACATTATAAATTTTTTGGCTAAATTAATAACAACTATAAAAAGTTTTATTTGTAGAACATTTTTATTATCTATACAAATCTTATTGTATTACTAAAATCATATAATAAATGATTTACATTTATCCTATCCTTAAATTTGACTTTTTTTATTAAAAATTGAAAATTATACATTTAATATCTAAACTTCAAGTAAAATAAAAACAATTATGCCAATTTATATATTTTTAAATGCTGAACATAATTATTTAGTGCATAAAGTTAGAATTAATTAATAAAAATTTGTGAATTTTAAGATTTTATATAGTGCAAACAATCTAGTTCTAACAAATAAAATTGATAACATTCAAATTGTTAATTCTTCTTCAAAAAAAATAGTAACCAAAAAATACGATTTTAAAATGTTAAATCAAAACAAGCTATACTTTTATAGTTTTTAATTTTTTTAAATCTATTTATAAAAAAGTTATAGCAGGTTAAAGTTATAGTATTTTTATAATCAAATATAAAATTTGGCCACCCTATATATAATTAAAACAAGAGGTGTGGCGACTTAGGGAAGTTGGTAAGTTGTTACCCCCAAGTGGCAGGTCTAGGGTTCAAATCTCACTAACAACGCTTTGAAAAATAGACCTGTGTTTCGGTAACTATTTCCTGTTGATCAGTTGGGTACATTAGGGTGGTGACAGATATTACGTAATATTTTAGAGAGGGAGAGGGTCTCTGAAATCTTATGTTAAATATAGAAGTTCATAATAGCCAATCAAATTGCTCTTATGTAGGGGAAGGGGGGTAGGGATATAGTAAAATTATATTACGTAATTATGTCACCATCTTTACCTGTAGTCCTTGGTTACTATCTCGAATAGGAGCTTTCGGGCAAAGTTGTGTTTTGTGACACAGACAAATCCAAGGAACCGGGAAAACAAAAACTCATTTGTCAAGATCTGAGTAAGAAGGTAGCAAAGATCTTTGATAGTGCTACCAAAACCGGAATATTGGACCGGAGCTGAAGAACTAGACGTCGATCTCAGGAACAAGGTTTACTAACCTGGTTGCCAGATCAGGTACTGGAGGAAAAGGACCTATGTTATAGAAGTAGGTACCAGGAGGGAAAAACTATAATGACACCTAATGCCAAGTAGATCAACTCTTCTGGGCCAACTGGATTGGAAGTTTGGGAAAAAGGTGAAGGACCGGTAGGAAAGTGATGGTAGGTACCGGGGTTGAAGCAAACCTTATAAGAGCAGAAGTAGGTACCATATATTCCTGAAAATAAGCAACCTTTTTTGGCCAAAAAATTATATGAAAAAACGAGGTGTTGCTTATTTTCAAAATATTGAGTTTTTTGAAAAAATTGAAAAACGTACTAATAAATAGTTGTCCAAATAACACCAAGTTTTTACTATAAGTGTATTTTTATGCACTGAACAACTTTACTTAATCAACCTTTTGAAGTTTACTTAGTAAAAAAAAGATTTATATATAGCAACTGCTAATGCATTTTTTAAGATTTTTGAAAAAAAACAGGAAGGTTGCTTATTTTAGAGGGTTGCTTATTTTGGGGAATCTACGGTAATAGTAGTAGTTGGGTATCTTTTGACTGCAAGTTGTTTGTCTCGATAAATGCATAAGTTACCGAAGAGTAGATAAATACTTAGTGAGAAGGTACCGCTCTACCAAGTTTCCTGTCGAGGATAAGCCAGATTGTACCTTCGGGCAGTGTTGTCACTTGGATGTTTCCATACTATGTTTTTTGTCCAACATCCAAGATTGTCCAAAATCGTCCAAGCCTATGTCCATGTTTAACTAATCAATAAAGTAATTTAAAAAAATATATAATTATATATTCTTTTAGATGCTGGACTCATGGGTAAAAAAATTAAAATAGATTATCTTAATAAAATTTTAAGTAATTTTAATTTGAAAAAATGTCCAAAATGTCCAAAAAACATCCAAGTGACAACACTATCTTTGGATATAAGAAGGAGTCCTAAGGGATCTTACGAAAAAAGACCCGGGTGGCTGGACTGACCGCATAAGTAATGCAGACATCTGGTGAATCGGTTGAAGGTCTAGGTGAAAAACTGAAGATCAGAGGGTTTAAATAAGCAATTCCCATAGTTGGGTTGCAGGTATGGCATCTAGTATAAAACCTTTGGCCGGACTACTTAAATTAGACACCAAAAGTGTACATGTGGCTACATCACGAAATATTTTAAGCAGATATATATCAATTTATAACAATAATTGATTTATATCGATTAAAATTAAATATTATATATCGATTAACTTGTTATAAATCGAAAAATCAATTAATAACGAAAAATAGGCAAGTAATCGATGTAAATCAATTATTGATTATCATCGAACTAATCAAAATCGCTATATATCGATCATTGTGTTATTAATCGATAATTAGCATTATACTTTAATTTGGATACATAAAAAAAAAAACAAAAAAAAAAAAAGTAAAATTTCAAAAAAAAGTATGTTAAAAAAAAAGAGAAAGACAAAGTAAAGAAAACTGGCATAGGAAAAAAAAAAAGACCGCTTTGAACGATCTTTAATTTCTACACTTTACTACTAGCACTTTGCAAGAAATTCAACGACTTTTTAGCACTTTGCGCAGGCCAACCCAGCCTTTTAATACTTTGCAAGAACATACAACTAATTTCTCTAGCAAGCAATTTCTAAATTTCAAGAATGCAAGTTTTTGCAAGGTTTCGTTTTATTTATTTTTTCATTTCATGTTTATTGTTTTTGTTTTTTTGTTTTATTTTTATTAATTTATTTTATTCCGGCACTTGGTGAAAACCTTCGACGATTTCTGAAATCACAAATATGAGCGAATATAATCGAATATGAGTGAATATAAGCAAATATAATAGTTTATTTTTTTCGTTTGTGTTTTTTTTGTTATTTTTTTCAGTTTTGTTTTTTGTTTTTTGTTTGTTTTTTTTTTATAGCACTTTTTAGGAAGTTGCAAATATAAGTGAATATAAGCGAATATGATAATTAAACAGAAGAAGAGAAATAATAGCTAACTACAGGATAAGAAAAATAAGTATATAGAGCTAGTATTATGCGATGAAGTGTGAAAGTAGTTTAAAATATTACTATTTTTTCATTTTCGTTTTTTTTTTGGCATTTTTTTTATTTTAGGAAGTAGCGAATATGAGCAAATATTAGCAAATATAAGCGAATATTATAGTTAAAACAAAGAAGAAAAGAAATAATAGCTAACTGCAGGATAAGAAAAATAAGTATATAGAGCTAGTATTATGTGATGAAGTGCAAAAGGATTCAAAATATTACTATTTTTTTCGGTTTGTTTTTTCATTATTTTTTTGGGTTTAGTTTTTTTTGTTTTTATTTTTTTTGTCATTTTTTCATTTTTTCGTAAAAAATGTATAATAATATATAATAAAATATATAATATTGATTAAAATATTTTTTTAATTAATTGATGATCCTCCAGTCAACTGGTGAAAATAATCTACAATTACTAATTAACTATGACGCAAATTAATTAGTAAAAATCCTGATTTGTAAATATACAGATTTTTTGTGCATATCAGATATTACTGTATTAAATAACATATGGTACGAGTATATCTTATATCTACGTACCTCTCTAGAATAGTATCTACTAAATCAAAGTCTTGTAATTACTTTGTCTAATAAATATGCCTTCTTTCTAAGAAGTATTTTAGGTACAGTACTTTGAACTTTATTCTTTTTGTATGATATTTTTTGAGTACAAATCAAATTAGTCAAGTTTTTATTTGCGTTCTGAGTACTATATATAGTGCTCTATGGCAATAAGTTTTAGATCCAGAGTTTAACGTTATATAGCGTCTCAATTTCATATTTTAGGTAAGCTTTTTAGAAGCAAATTTTAAATCGGTTCTAAGTTATAGGATTTGACTTGGCAAAAATTTTGGCTTGGCTAGAGTTTGATTCTGGTATATTTATTTATTAGATTATTATTTTAACTATTGTAATGGGGAGCTTGGTACTATCATACCGAGTTTAACTATAGTATTCAGATATTTATAATTTATTAGCCATTTATTACAAAAAGAATATAAATATATGCGATCTTTATTTATAGAAAAATTTGGCAGAGCAAATATTCTTTTCAACTAAGGGTTGAGCATACATGCTCTTGTATGAATTAAGCCACCAAGAATATATAATAATGCCTAATCTACTAAGTATCTTTTATTTATTTATTTATTTTTTTTTATTCATATATAATAATCACTTATAAATCAAGATACCAGTAGGCTATTTTCATTTTTGATTATTATTTGAAGTATTTAAAGTAAGCAAATCGAATTTCTTTTAATTTTTTTATGTTTATTATTAGTATTTAGAACATACTATTTATTGCTTATATTTCATAATATCAAAAAAAAAAATTTGAATTTTTAAAGCTATGTTTATAACTTATTACTGTATTAATACCACGAATATTAATAAAAATATTTAATAAGACTATTTTTTATAAACTTTTCATGATAATTATTTGATTTATAAAACAATTTAGAAGTTCAAAAATTTTTACAAAATTTTAGATTACTACTTTGATTCTAAACTAACATGTTTTTCAATTACATCTGATCTTAATAATCTGATTGCGATAGGTCATAATACACCTGCGCAAATTTAATCTAAAATTAAAATTTATCTTGATACCAGTATTTGACTTTATATAAATCTCTTGCTATTCCAATTCCATTCCGAAGATATTCTGCACACTTGATATTCCATTAGTGCTTTCTATTTTCACGGATTTTTGATTTGAATAAAAAAAGATAAAAGTGGTTTGTATAGGAAATGTTGTGGTTTTCGTTATGTTTTATTGTAAAAAATTCAGCCCCAGAACTTGTAGACTACTGCAATTAACACACGATATGTCGTTTAGTTTATATTAGAATTATCGTAGTTTTAATAATTATTTACTAAAAAAACTTGTTTCAAACATACTTACTATTGTAATGGCACTCTGCATTTAGTTAAAATCAATTCATATTGGAATTATCATGGTTTCTTACAAAAAATTCTGTCACAAAACTTACAGACTATTATGATAACATAGTATGTTGTTGAGTTAGTTTATATCAGAATTATTGTGATTTCACTAGAAAAAATTCAGGTATTACAAAAATATGTGTTGTATAAACCTGTATCCAAGTAATATACATATAGATAAAAATTTATGAAAGTATGTATGGTTAGCAATACTTATAAAATTTATCTTTTATAAGCAAACCCTTTTAATAGTTAGGGTTAGATGAGCACTAATATTATCCTTTTTCATGTTAGGGTTGGTATAGGTCATAAATAAAAGTTTTAAAGAATTTTTTTACGAACTATATATGCCATCTTAATTTCTACTATACATACTTTGTCAATTATACACTACATATTTGCTATATACTCAAAAAATTCAGTTAAAGAAAATTCCACCACAGAACTTATAGACTATTGCGACAGGGATAGCATGCACTATGTTCAAAAAAAAATAAAACCAATTGAACATAGTGATATGCCATTTCTGGTTTCGATGACACATGGTATGTTGTTGAGATTTCAATAGTGAATTACTAGAAAAAATTTTGTTAAGGCTAGATAAAGATATAGTTGAAATTATTGTAAAAAAATTCCATCACTGAACTTACAAACCATTGTGATGACACGGTATGTTATTGAATTTGTATCGGAATTATCAATTACAGAATCACTCGTTATATCTGTATATGTGTGGTTAAAAGTAAAGTT
Organism: Gigaspora rosea; assembly: GCA_003550325.1. NCBI lineage: Eukaryota > Fungi > Glomeromycota > Glomeromycetes > Diversisporales > Gigasporaceae > Gigaspora > Gigaspora rosea. Next base: position 37,717 of record QKWP01000171.1, on the reverse strand, counting down.
GGTTTGTATTAGAATTATCGATTCTACTGTAATTTTACTAAAAAAATTCAGTTACAGAACTTATGATTTACTGCAGTACGACCTGCGGGTCGATAGCATAGCGGTTATGCTCCCAGGTCCCCAATCGAAGGTGCCGGTTCAATACCGCCTGGCGGTAAATTGAATTTGATAGTTAGAACCCAATTAGGAATAACTGAAGTTATACAAGATGTAAGGTCAGTCCAATGAGGCACGAACTTGATGGTGGCGTTTCTGTGTAACGTATACNATTGAATTTAATAGTCAGAACCCGATTAGGAATAACTGAAGTCATACAAGATGTAAGGTCAGTCCAATGTGGCACGAACTTGATGGCGGCGTTTTCGTGTAATGTATACATACCCACAGGAAACAGGACTGAGGTGGCTCGGCCGATCCTGCAGGAAGTTAAATAATGCGGTGCAGGACCCACATTTGGGCGGCGAAAGGCAAACCGGATGAAGCCTTCATTACAGTAACATCTCCGAGTGGCCAAAGCTCTGACGATGAAGGTCTTCTGGGCGGTGTAAGGCAAGCCGGTTGGTTTATCAGAGTTGGGTTTAAGTGGAGGTTGCTCAAAAGGAGGGTTACAGAGAAGAGCGCTAGGTCTTAAGATAAAAAAAAAAAAAAAAAAAAAATTTACTGCAGTACTGTACAAAAGTGACATTCCACAATAGTGATGAGAACACAATAGTTTCAACAATAGCAACTCCAAAGGACGCAACCTAAAAGAAAGAAAAGTTTTGCTATATATAAAACCACCAATACTACAAGTTCTGGTATTAGTAAAACATGGGGATCTCTAACTAGACATCGACAACACCACAAGTGACACCGAAAAAGGTGATCTACAATATACAGAGAAAATAAATTATAATTTTTCTATATATCTTGCGAATGAACAGTGTTAAATCAACATTTACTATAATATGCTTTTAAATAAAATCCTCTGCATGTCTTTACAAACTTGATTTTTATTGTTATTTTTCAAGAAAACCTATTCTAAAAAGCCTTGGGGTTAAAAGTATACATATAAAATAGATGTATGGACTTTTATATATCTAAATGATTTAGACACATGTAACATAGTAAATGCCGTGTGCGTTCAAAGTAAACTTTTTAACGAAAAACTATTTCAATTTAATGTTTTAATATTAAAATCTTGTGGCATTGTTCTACAATTTGTGTTACTATAATATGAATAATATTTTGACCTTATATATAGGCTTAAAATTTTGATTTGAACATATATATATATGATCTGCGTCAAAATTTTCACTAGTTAACTAGCGGATCATCAGTTAAATATAATGTTTAATAATAATAATAAATAAAAAATATAAAATTTTGTATTAAATTGCGAAACCTTGTGGAAATATGCAAAAATATGCGAAAATCTGTAAAACGTTTAAAAATAAGTATATAGTATAATAGTATTGTTATTCCTGATTTTTAATCTGATATCTATCGATTATTACCGATTATTATCGATTACTATCTTAATCGATAGTCCTCGTCATGGGGGATTTAAATCGATTACTATCCAATAATGATAAAAATCGATAGTAATCCCTGTACAAATTTTGGTGATGTAGTTGTACTTTTATCCATGTAGAATCCAGATGCATAAACCGAATAAAGTATATGCCCCAAGACAGGCACTTTGAAATCGAAAAAATATATATATAATTAAAACAAGCGATTTGGCCACCCTATACCGTATATTTCCGAAAATAAGCAACCTTTTTTGGCCAAAAAATTACACGAAAAAATGAGGGGTTGCTTATTTTCAAAATATTGAGTTTTTTGAAAAAATTGAAAAACGTACTAATAAAAAGTTGTCCAAATGACACCAAATTTTTATTGTAGGTGTATTTTTATGCGCCGAACAACTTTATTTAACAACTTTTTGAAGTTTACTTAGTAAAAAACAAGTTTTATATGTAGCAACTGCTAACGCGTTTTTTGAGATTTTTGAAAAAACAGAAGGGTTGCTTATTTTAGGGGGTTGCTTATTTTGGAGAATCTACGGTATATACTAAATGTGGCCATCCTATATACTAAATTTGGTTACTATATGTCTACTAATTTGGCTACTAAATTTGGCTGCCCTATATATATAAAATTTAGTCACTTTTTGTATACTATTAAAGCAATTTATAATAGTAATTTGGCAAATAAGTATGTACTACTTTGTAGCACATGCTGCCAATCATTTGTCAAATTAAAGTAGTGACAGATATTATGTAATATTTTAGTGAAAGAGAGGGGTCTCTAAAATTTTATGCTAAATATAAAAGTTTATAATAGCCAATCAAATTTCTCTTATATAGGAGGAAGAAAGGTAGAGTATAATAAAATAATATTACGTAATTTATATTATTACCCTTACCGTATTCAATAATTTGTTTAATAATAGTATTACCTAATTTAAAACCAGTTCCAATTTAAATAAATTTGGATTTGTCTAAATTCAAATTATGATTTTAAAATAGAATTGAAACACTAGTTTGGCTATATATAATAAAAATATCAAATTTAGTTGTATATAATATAAATATCAAATTTGGCCATATATATCAAGTTTGGTCGCATATAATAAAAATATCAAATTTGGCCGCATATAATAAAAATATTAAATTTGGCTGCATTATATAAATTTCAGATTTGGCTACAAAAAAATTCATTTATTGGAACTAGATTGTTCAAACTATAGAATTTTATTAATAAAATTCTATAAAATCTTATGATTCCCAAAATTCTACTAATTAATTTTAACTTCATCTACTAAGTAAACTTGTTCAGCACCAAAAAATACATATAAATATATTTGGTCTTAGATTAGTTTGCAAACTTCATACCAATTTGAACCAAACTGGATCTAGTCTGTATATATTATTTGTTTAAGTTTGATTAGCTAGTTTAGTATCAAATGAGAAATACTTTTTTAAAAAGTGAAGATTATTTAATAAATATTTATACCCATACAATAAGTTTAACTAATACCATATTTTATATATTCTATATTAGTATTGGGAATTGGACATGTTCAATTAAAATTTTTGATTGAACAGTTTTGAACATGTTCAAAACTGTCCAAAACTGTTCAAAACTATCCAAAATTGTTCAAAATTGTCCAAAATTTTTTAAAATTAGTAAAATATATATTAATTATGTTTTTGTACTTAAATAAATAAATTAAAGATTAATATAAATTTTATATTTATATATTATATAAATATTAAATAATATATATAGGGCTTTATTAATCAAAACATGTTATATTGAAATTCAAAAATTAATAAAAAATTAATATCGGTAGTAATACTAAGTATTATTGATTAAAATAATTATATATGTTAATGCCTAATATAATTATTATACTAAGCTGTTACAAATAATACCGTATTTGTTCAAAAATAAGCTACTCTTTTTGGCCAAAAAGTTACACAAAAATCGTGGGGTAGCTTATTTTCAGATTGTTAAATTTTTCAAAAAATTGAAAAACATACTAATAAAAATTGTCCAAATGCCATGAAATTTTTACTGTAGGTGTATTTCATTGCGCTGAACAACTTAACTTAATCGATCTTTTGAAGTTTAAATAGTAAAAAAAACTTTTATATGTAGCAAACCTACGGTATATAGAGAAATCAATAAAAATGAAACAAATTTATTTAATAAATTTGACCTATTTCTTAGTGATTTAAGCCAGCTAAGGCAGCCGCAGCTAAGCCAGCTTAGCCGGCTAAGCCAGCTGATGTAATGTAACCGGCTGGCTAATGCGGCTAAAAGCTAACTATTATCAGAATCCGGTAAATTCCGAAAGGAATATAAAGTTGGGCCAAATATCCCAAAATATTCCGAATACAGAGCCATTAGTCAGCCGCTTAGCCGATGATTTAGTCGGCTGGCTAAGCCAGCTGACTGAAGCCATACGGCTTAAATCATTACTATTTCTATTAACTTTACTCAATATTACAATTTGTTATATAGCTACTTTTTAGTTCTATAAAGCATTTTTTAATTATTTTTTATATTATAAAAATATTAGATATTATATTAAAAGATATTGGTCTAAATATTGAAATAATACCTAAAATGTTGTAAAAATTTTGCAGAATTAAGCTTAATATAGGCTAAAATCTTAAACTACACTTTTTCCTGAATATTATTTAAACAATACAGTCAGACCTCTCTAAATGCATCCCCTCTAAATGCATAACCTCTTTAAAGGCATATTAATTGTCTGGCCCATTGACGGGCTTAATAAATAAGTGCATATTCTTTACTCTGCATATGCATATTATTTTTTTGGCCCACCTATATAAATCCCTCTATAAATGCATATCACGTGACCATGGGCCAATCAAATCAGGACTACATGTTATGATTTTGTATATCATATGACTTGCTTGAGATAATTTTATTACATGACTTATAAAAATAAGTGTTCTCTAAATGCATACCTCCTTAAATGCATATCTTAGAGCTGGTCCAGGACCCCGAATAATCTATGGGAGGTTATATTTGAGCATTATAGTAAAAATTTTTTTGGTTAGCGCTTTTGGTTTGGTATATAACTGGTATATATAAGCTACATTTTACATATTAGATCAAACTTTCACCCATCTTTAACTTTTTTTGAAATACAACGTCTTTAAAAAAAAAAAAAAAAAAACGTTATATAAAAAAAAAAAAAAAAAAAAAAAAAAAAAAAAAAAAAAAAAAAAAAAAAAAAAAAAAAAAAAAACCTTTTTTAAAAAAAAAAAAAAAAAAAAAAATTTTTTAGAAGTTCAAAATCTTTTAAGCCCATTTTATCCATAAGCTGCCAAGGATTATAAATATATATACCACAAGTTGTACCAAAAAACTTTAAAAAAAAAAAATAAAAGCCGTTTTGACCAATTTTTATCTCTTCTCCCTTTTATCCCTCTCTCCCTTTTGCCCTGCTGGTCCCAACGATATGCATTTAGAGAGATCTGACTGTAGTATAATTATATTAGAAAATATTTAATTGGCTAATAAAAATTATTATATATAAAATAATTGTCCAAAACTAATTAAATTTAGTTTTGGTTTTGAACAGATTTTGAACAAGTTTTGAACATTGTGTTCAAAAACCAAAATTGTCCAATTTCCCAATACTGTTCTATATTATAGATTTAAAAAGGTTTAGTAAGTCAATAATATGTATAAATATAGTATTTCTAATAAAGATCATGATTGTTAAAAATACTTTAATTACTTTTCAAAATATAACGATAATAAATATAGTTTCACTAATAATTTATTTGTATATTTAATTTTTTAATTGATTTAAACTTGGGTTTATTAGTAATAAATTTTGATTTACTATACTTTACACATGTCTATCTATTCTTAAATAGATGCAACAAATTTTTTTATATGTGTTTTATAAGTTTCATATCAGCTAAATTGTGAACTTGCTGATATTTTTTAATCTACTAGTCTGTTTTGGATGATTTAACTACCAAAATGTCTGTCTCGATAAGACAATTCTAACATCAGCGAATTATATAAATGTAATCTTATGTAAGTTATTACGGCCTGAAAATTTCGCAAGAATTACAAATTGACGTGAAATATTTCGCAATTTTCAATTACGGAATATTACGAAATACATATGTAAAAAATTACGCAATATTACATCACAATAATTCAAAATAAATCGCAACAATGTGCATTTAAATACCCATGATAATAACTATCGAAAAAAATAGTAATCAGTAATAATCAGCTAATTAATACTATTATTTTTAAATATTTTATAGGGTTTCACAAGTTTTCGCAAAGTTTTGCAATTTAGTATAAAATTTTATATTTTTTATTTATTTTTATTTATTATTATTATTATACATTATATTTTAAATAAATATATATTTTTAATCAATATTATATATTTTATTATATATTATTATACATTTTTTACGAAAAAAT
>QKWP01000171.1:19494-30357 GCA_003550325.1 Gigaspora rosea | reverse complement strand
TTTTTTTTTTTTACCCGGTGATTTGGGTTGAAATTTTCATGATGAGTATGTAATCGGTAAAAATCTGTCAATCATTAGGGCGCCTACTTTTATCATCTGATTTCAGTTTATTAGTAGCCCTTACCCCCTCCTAGATATAAAAATTATCATGTATTATATATAATTTCCAAAATTTTTGACCCTCCCTCGAAAATCAGGTGATAAAAGTAGGCTCCCTTATATATCGTTTCAAATAATTATGATTATAATTGATTTATAGATGTTATATATCGATTAATATCTATATATAAAAGTTGATGTGCAAAGTGCCGAAAAATTGTTGGTTTTTTTGCAAAGGGCTAGTGTTCTTGTAAAGTGCTAAATAAAATGAAAAAAAATTAGAAAATAAATATACTAGTAAATAAACAAAAAACAAAACAAAAATAAAAAAAAAAACAAAAAAAACAATGTATATAGAAGATTTAATTTATAAACAAAAGATCTAATCTGATTATGTAATACAAAATTGTAGATTAATTTGATATATTATACAAAATTTTGAAATATTTTGAAAATATAGTCCAATGTGCGAATTAATGCGATTTAATTTACTGTTCGTAAATGTTTTATAATATTACTCTGTCTATTTCGAAACATTGCAAAATATCTTACGTAATATTTCGTAATATCTTATGTAATATTTCATTTCACAAGTTTTCGAAATACTATATATTACGCTATTTTTACAGGCCGTAAATTATTTCGTAATATTACAGCCTATTAAATTTGCTGACGAATGAGCCTAAAATTGCTAAAATCCAATCACAGGATCCCAAAAACATTCAAGATTTGTGCAATTTTAATAGTGTTTTTTAGAATTACTATATAAACACATTTAATGTCGAATAATTTCTGATCTATAGATCTGTTTTTTGGATAATTTAACTGCCAAAATGATCACTCTATGAGACAATTCTAACAAGCTCAAAATCATTAAAATCTGATTACAGTATCCTGGGATCATTAAGGATCTGTACTATATAGACAATCAACTAAGAAATGGATTATCATATGGGGTGTGGTCAATTAAAATAGCCTATTTTTACAATTTTTTGAAAAATGAGTTTTTTATTAAATTCATATAAATTTTGACATAATTGACACTTTTTAATTATAAATGAAAGTCGATATTCATAATAAAAAATCAAGATAATGTAAAAGAAAAATTACACGAGCCTGACACATCACGTGATTACCTGATAGTCACCTGTTACCTTTAACCAATCAAAATCGTGTAATTTGATTAATCCCGGATCAGTCCAAAAATCAAAACAAATAATTAAACTCAATTATCTCAAAATAAGATATATGTAAAAATGGGCTGTTTTAATTGATCACACTCCATATATACAACCCATTTCTCAGTTGATTGTCTACATAGTACAGATCCTTAACGATCTTAGGATGCTATCCCTTAAACTGTCTAGCAGGCAAATTTGTCTGCTAAAATGATTTTTAAAAAGTTTTTTTGAGTTTTCTTAAAATTTATTTAAGCTTGACCCACCCTATTTATTGAATAAAATTAAAGATATTCCTTTTATATATAATATATTTAAATTTTATCATTCTATTTTTAATTTAATAAAAATATTACATTTTTAATAAAACTTATTTTTTAGTTTTACAAAAACCTTACAAAACTCTTTCCGACAATCACTCGAACCAAATTACCAATGGAAGAAACACAAAAAATTTTTTGTTGAAGAGTTGCCTATACTTAATGTATAGTAGGATAACACAAGAAAATGGTTTTTATAAAGGTCAACTAACTTTTCAGGAACTCTTTTATATATTCGACATGCAAGCCAAAAGCGTACTTTTACAAGATAACTGGCAGAAGGTGGAGCCCTTGTATAAGAAATTTTGGTGGAAATTAAAGTTTTCTTCTGTCGATGAAGTTTCTTGTAGTAAAACAATAGGGAACAACAAAAAATTGAGTTTTTCCAACTGCACCCTTTCTTTTAAATTTCTTTTGAGTATCGTCATACTTCCCTTTGGATTTTTTTGAAATTTTCGCCAAAAAGTGGGAATCTTATTTTACCCCCTCCAAAAAATCAGCAGTGTTTACTTCTTCCGAATTGCGATGACCCGAATCGGGACCGGTGCCATTACGTGTGTATTTGGACGCTACATACAAATAAACAATAAATGACGTGGTTGGATCTGGAGGGCACGTGAAAAATTTCTTATCTTTTTTTTAGTTTCGTTTTTCTTTTTTATATATCTGTACATATAATACACTGATAGACATTAGTCTTGTGGTATTATATAATTTTTATCGTTTATGCTAGACGTGTTAGCATCTACAGTTTCTATTCTTTCTTTGCTTTTTCTTTGGTTTTTCTTTTTCTATTTTTTTTTTTTGGTTGTATTTTTGTTGTCGTTTAGATATTGTCCCTCATTTAATCTTTTCACCTTTTTTATTCTTTTTTATGAGAAGCTCAAAGAAGAAGTTTTTAGGTGGAATGGATTCTGTAATTGGTTTTCTAAAGCCAGGCGGTGCTATACTTCTTGCTGATGGAGAAGACCGTTGCTTGAGTATGAGCAAACCATTTCAGTGCAGTAGCCAAAGTTGGCACCAATTCGGGCAGCTGGCTTAGTTCAGTCTCTACAATTAGTATATTAAATTATGTAGCTTTTATATAATTTGCTAATAAAGATCAGACAGCTATGAAGCTTAAAAAAAAAAAATTTTTAGTTTTACTATAAAAAGTTTCTTAAAATTTTATATGTTCCCGAGGAGAAATTTTGTAGTTACTACTAAGTAAAGTTCAAATTTTGTTTAATAAGTTGTAAAAGTTTTAATAATAAAAGTAGTGTAATTTTAAATTGTCTACAACTTTGGATTAAGGTAATAGGGGAGCTATCTTATAATTTTATTGAGTAAAACTAAAAAAACAGAAAAAATATTTAAAATTAAAATTTTTTTAAAAAATTATAAATTTTTCTTTTATAAGCAACTTCAAATTTTTTATAAATATTAAGCAAATAAAAAGAAGTTTTAAATAGTATATAATTATAGTTTTTATTTAAAAAAAAAATTATAAAATATTTTTATTTTTTAAAAAAATAGATCAGATATGAATTTATAAAATTTAAGCAGCCAAATTTGTCTGCTAAAATGGACGGTTTAAGGGATAATCAGATTTTAATGATTTTGAGCTTATTAGAATCATCTCATAGAGATGATCATTTTGGCAGTTAAATCATTCAAAATAGAATGATGGATTAGAAGTTATTCAATATTAAATGTGTTTATATAGTAATTTTAAAAAACACTATTAAAATTGCACAAATCTTGAATGTTTTTGGGATCCTGTGATTGGATTTTAGCAATTTTGGGCTCATTAGAATTGTCTCATCAAGATGGACATTTTGGTAGTTAAATTATCTATAACGGACCAGAAAATCAAAAAATATCAGCAAGTTCACAAATTAGCCGATATGTTAAGCTTTTTTATTTAAAGTTATTTTATTTTCTAATGTTTTTTAAGTTACAAATCTTTTTAAAAATTATGCATTGTAATTGATTAATTATCAAAGGTGCATGCAATTTCAGAATGTGCATGGATGTTATTTCAAAACCACCTATACAATTTTAGATATACAATTTTCAAAATAATTTCCTTGCTTGCTAATTTGAGAATTTACGGTACTAGATTTTGTACATTTGTAAAGTTAATTATAATTATAATTTATTAATAGCATTCAACACTACTATTATTTTTGTTATGAGCTACAAAATAATGTAAAAATCAGATGAAACATGATATTTTTTAAAAAATGTTTTATAACACAAAAATTAGTTATAAAATTATTTTTGGGGCTCTAACAAAAAAAATTTCTTATAAAATTTTGTATAAACTATATCCTGCTCTAGCTCTATTCCAGCTTTTTAATTCTAACTCTAATTTTAATTTTTGTTTTCATAATAATTATATTATATGAATTTCATATTACTAGTATTAAACACCACAGGTGCGATATATAGTTGTCTCTCTTTAATCCGAATCTCTCTAAACCAAATACTATTAAACTTTCTCTAAACTGAACAAACTCTTCTAAAACATTTGTAAATTTTATTAAAAGTTCGGATAAGCCATATATAACTTTTTGAAAACTGAACTTTTTCAAATTTTTATATAGTAAAAAAAAGCAGTTCCAGCAGTTCGGATTAGAAAGAGTTGACTGTATAGTTTTTGTTTATTAATATATTTTGCAAATTAACATTTAAAAAAAAAAAAAAAAATTATAATTAATTATATTGGTATAATATTATTATTTATATTTTAGACTTTTTTTAAAAATTTTACAAATTATTACTTTATATAGTAAGCTATATAAGTTTAACTAGTGTTTAAAAAATTTTTTACTAATTAAAATATTTTAAATTTTTACTAAAATTATAAATATTTATTATCTAATTTTTTTATTACAAAATTTTTTTAATACTAAATTAGTATATCTTAAGTTATATTGCTTTAAATTTTAAAAAAATTACATCTAGTTTTTATATATAAATTTGAACATAGTATTTACTAGCAAAAATTTAAAAAATTTTAAATTTAGATTACTTTTTATATATTAATTCAATCTTAATAAAATTTATAATTAAAACTAACTACAGTCGACTCTGGATATACCGGACTGCATATTCTGGACCTTTTTGTTCGGTATAGAGTAAGTTCGTTATATAAGATTACTCTCTCTATACCGAACGTTCGGTATATATAGCTAACCAATAGAAATACGTCCACGTGACCAAGCTTGTAAAAATTTTTATTTAATACAATTTAACTGCGTAATGCGCAGATTACCAAACCAAGACAAAGTGTATACATATAAGACGTATGTACAAAATAAAAAAAAAAGTGAAAGTTATTTTAAAAAACATTTTTTTTTTTTACTGAAAATAGTAACGTAGATCAGCTTGTTTGAGATTATTTATAACATTTAGCCGAACCCGCTTGTGAAGTTTTCTTAAAATTCGAACTTCTTCTTCGACCTCACCAAACTCTGGTCCTTGCTCATATAAGAACCTTAGTGTTTGGTTTACGCAATATTCTGCATTTGTGTAAGTGACTTTTTCTTGTTCAATAGGAGATTCTTCTGCTTCTTCTTTCTCATTTTCATCGTCTTCGCCTTCAATAATTTCCAAGATTTCTTCTTCGGTAAGCCCACTTTTAACTTCTTCATCCTCAGCATGAATGTATTCATACGCGGTAAGGAAGTCAAGGGAGTCACTTGTTGGTAATTGGGTAATTAATTCTGAAAGGTTTGATTCATCATCCATGTCGCTAAAATTTTAATTTTTTTTTTTTTTTTTTTTACATTTCTAAGATAAGTATACAAATTCAAATTAAATGGATCTTTAAATATTGATGCTAATACCTGTCTTGGTTAAATTCGATAGGTTCTTCAGAGTTTTCTTGTGGAAGAATTCCGGTTTTTCGCCAGCAATTTTTAATAGTATTTGAAGATACTATAGACCATGCTTCAGCCGAATTTAATATAGCATCATAAATACTATACGGCACCACTTCCTTTTTTACCCCATTTTGTACATCGTCATATGCTTTAATCCGGTTTTGGATAAAAAGGCTTTTATAGTGGCACTTGAACGAATAGATAACTCCTGCATCACAGGGTTGGAGAACCGGAGTTGTATTTGCTGGAAGAAACTCGACTTGTACACAATTTAGTTTCGCTTTTGTTTCATCGAGAACAACATGCACTGGTGCTCTATCAACTAAAAGTATAATTTTTCTACTTCTTTGGTTCATTCGACTATTAAGCTTGAGGAGGAGTTCATTGAAGATACTCATTTGCATCCAAGCTTTTTTGTTCGAATAATAATGAACAGGAAGGTTATCATAGTTAATATTTCGCAAAGCATGTGGTCTTCTAGAAGTATGGATAAAAGCAAGTTTCATTTTTTCAGTTCCACTTGCATTTACAGCACATAATATTGATACGCGCGATTTTTCTTTCTTATGCCCAGATAATTTTGAACGAGCTAAAGTGCGGGAAGGTTCCATTTTCCAGTAAAGCCCCGTTTCGTCTGCATTCCAAATATTTTCGGGGTCGTAGGGTTGGAGTAATTGTTGTAAAACAAGCTGGTCTTTTTCTATTTCCTCCGGGGGAGGCACACTTGCAGATTCACCCTCTTTTTTAAACTGACGAAGTCCGTGACGTTTTTTAAACCCAGTAAGCCAACCATCGGATTGGTGAAAATCATTAATAAGAAAATGGTCTGCAAAAAACTTTGCCTTTTCCTTGAGAATGTGACCATCAATATCTTGACCACTATTAAGCGCATTATCCACCCAGAGACCAAGTGCTTCTTCAAGTTTTGGCCATTTTGGCCCACGAAATTTTTTTACCTCACCTTCTTCTTCAGTTGCAATGGCTAACCAACGTTCTTTTTCTTTTAGAATATCTGATATTGTCGACTTACCTACACTATGCTTATTTGCAAGATCTATATTTTTAATAAGTGGATTCGCTTCTTTTTCCTTACAAATATCCCGTTTTTGCGCGGCAGAAAGAATAACTCGTTTTTTTGTTGACATAATTACCGATGTAAGGTATGAATGACTTGTAATGACTAAATATTTATACAAGATACAACGAAGAATATCTAATGATAACTTATATAAATTTATGAATTACAGATAATTATCTTGATATAGAAATCATAGACTTATGCGATTTTAGTGATTTCTCATAGTTTAAACAATGAAAATTCCCGAAATCGTGAAAGTCTGGACGCTAGTATAGATGCATATGAATAAGTATAGATGCGTAATGCAGCATGCAGTCAAGCAACTTACGCCGTATACTGAAGTAGTGTGGGAATTAGAGATGCGGTAGACTCGTCCCAATGATAGTCGTCACATTGCCGTAACTTACCGTAACTATAGCAAGTAATATAGTAAGTTACAGCTATAATGCCGTAACTTGCTATATTACTTGCTATAGTTACGGTAAGTTACGGCAATGTGACGACTATCATTGGGACGATTCTACCGCATCTTTAGTGGGAATACTGTATCGTTATTTTGTTATTCAAAAAAAAAAAAAAAAGGCAGTTAGACTAACTCTTGCGCAATTGTTAACAGAAAATTTTAGAAGATTAAATGGGAATAGAGCTGATCCGTTTGTGAATTTTAGAAGAATAAATGGGAATAGGACCGATCCGTTTGTAACATACTATAATTCATGCAAGGTATGCTGTATTTTTTTTCTATCTGCAATTATTATTTTAACTCTTGCGCAACTAGAAAATTTTAAGAAGATTACAGCTGTTTTCATAAATCCTGGGACATCTGGCAAAAAATTAACCGACCGAATATTTGCTGATTCGATAAGTTTTTGATTTTCAGTGATAAACTTCTGATTCGGGTGTGATTACAGAAATGAATAAAAACTTATCGAATCGGCAAATATTCGGTTGGTCAATTTTTTGCCAGATGTCCCAGAATTTATGAAAACAGTAGTAAATGGGAATAGAGCCGATCCGTTTGTGAATTTTAGATTAAATGGGAATAGGGCCGATCCGCTTGTAACATACTAAAATTCATGCAAGCTGTATCATTTTTTCTACCTGCAATTATTATCTTAACTCTTTTGCAACTAGAAAATTTTAGAAGATTAAATGGGAATAAAGCCGATCCATTCGTGACATCCTATAATTCATGCAAGGTATATTTAATATTATTTATTATGCCTCATTTTCTATCTGCAATTATTATTTTAACAGAGAAGAATCGGAACAAAAGATTGTATTATAGCCATTGTTAAATAGAAACAATGAGAAAACAATTACAATATGTTTAAGAATAGCGACAAAGAAAATTATTCAATGTGTCAAGGCATCAAGAAATGCATGATAAATCCAACAAAGGTAAAAAAAATATTGTTTCATTGCACCCAATTTGGTTTTACGAAATGATGCTGCTTGCGCATTATTTTTAGACAAAGACTAACTTTTACTAATGCCAAGAAAAACCAGTAATTAAAATCTTATGACATTCAATAAGTGTCAAAAACTTTTGTGCTTTTTACGGTTTTCACAAGTGTCTCAATGAAAAGAACAAGATCAAAATTTTAATCATAGGTTTTCTCGCAACACCAAAAGCCGGTCCACAATAACGAGCATTATGAACCGCAAATTCCATTGATTTCGCGCGACTAGCGAGACATTCTGGAAATTATGTGATGAAGAAAACCTCGTCGTTATAAAAGACATAGATGAAATTCTTGACGAATATAACCCTGTTGGATAGAATAAATCAACAGTATTAGAGAATATAACGGACCTTGACAAGAAATATAATGGATTGTCAGTATTATGGCTTTGGTGAAACGGTGTTTCAGAAAAATGAATTTCAAGAAGCTAACATTATGGCTTCGGTGAAACAGTATTTCAGAAAAATGAATTTCGGGAAGCTAACCCGTAACAGCTAACCCGTAACTAGTGTTACATATCGTCAAAATTTTTTCAATCGATTAGTTGGTCATTAATCGATTAATCGATTAGTTGCAACTGGTTGATTAATCGATTAATCGATTAGTTGCAACTACAGTAATTCATTAAATAAATAACTAATTTTTTGGTCGATCCTTTACAACTAATCAATTAATTCTTTAGTCGATTAGTTGCAACTAATCGATTAGTCGATTAATCGATTAATCGATTAGTTTGTGTCTAAAAAGCTCAGTCGATTAGTTCAACTAACCAACTAATCGATTAATTTCGATTTCGATTTGTATTACCCGTAACCAAGTTGACATTCGCCCGAAGTTGCAACTTAAAGCACCTGAAGTTGCACTTGACTAAATAAAAATTATTCTATAAAGTGTAGAATGCGAACAACTTAGTAGAATTGCCGCTCTTAATTAAAATTTAAGCTATTACACTACAACTAATCTTGAAATTTGATTGGTCAGTAAAAAACGTCACATGATAGTTCGTTATAGAGAAATATGTACACATAGTCATGAGCTGGTAAAAAATTGTCCGGATACGGTATAGGGAATTTTCTAATTTAGTCCAGTATAACCAGCTTAAATAATTATTAAAAATCCAGTCTGCCAAATCTGGTTCGTTATAACCCGATTCCGGTATAAACAGGTTTGGTATATCCAGAGTCGACTGTAATATATATTTATAACTTCATTAATAGTTTAAATAAATTTATTTAGTAAAAAAATTTTTTATAATTAAAAATGTTTTGTAAAATTACTAGTAAATGTGTTAAAAATTAGATTAATCTAGCAATTGTGAATTTAAGAAAAAAATGTGTAAAATTTAAAAAGCTATATAAAACTATGAGTTTTCTAATACAAGTAGCCCAGAAGTTAAAATATTATAAAAAAATATTTAATAAAGTAGTTAATTTTAAAAATTAATAAATAATTTAGTTTAATTGGCCGGAGCGTAGCAACGGACCCTTAATTTCTATGCAAAGTAATACAAAAATTACCTTTCTGATATGCTTCAATTGTAAAAATCTTGACAAATTTTACTTTTTTGATATACTTGCATATATGGAGTGTCTTCAATTAAAAGGGCCCATTTTTACATATATTTTATTTTGAGATATTTGAGTTTAATTATTTGTTTTGATTTTCGGACTGATCCGGGATCAATCAAATTTCACGATATTGATTGGTTAAAGACGGCAGGTGACTATCGGGTAAACTCGTGATGTGTTGGCTCTATGCAGCCTCATGTAATTTTTCTTTTTACATTATCTTGATTTTTTATTATGTAATTCGACTTTCATTTATAATTAAAAAAAGTCAATCATGTCAAAATTTATATGAATTTAACGAAAACTCATTTTTCAAAAAAATGTAAAAATGGGCCCTTTTAATTGAAGACACCCCATATATGATGTAAATCTTGTCAGAAATGGAATTTGAAAATTTTTTGTCTGTCTGCACACGTGTCTATATTTGTGCTTTAATGTTACCAACATATGCATATTAATGCGTTTGTATAATATGATGGACATCATATGATGAGCTCCAGACATATAATGCTACGCATTGGCCTAGTTATATACTAAATGTACTAGATTTAGTATAGATAAATCCAATCTATTAAAAAAACTTTTTTGTATTTATATAATAGATCATTATTTTGTAATATAAAAACTAATTATATAATTTTGCAAATAAAATTTAGATTGTATATATAATTTTGTATATTTTAATTCTTGAATTTATTTATATTTTAATTAATAGTTAGTCTAAATTTTTATTTAATTAGTTACTTTGTTATATAATATTTTATACAAGTTACTTTTATTACTTTTATTATTTATACAGTGCGAAATAGCAAAAGACATCCAATATCTATTAAGAAAACTTTAAAGTATTATAACTTCTTTAAAACAAGCTAAATCAAAAATCCCTCTGCCAAATTGATAGATTTTTAGATAAACTACATTCCGGTTAGAAAATTTTTTTTTATTTTTTGTTTTGAAGAAGTTATAAGAGGTTAAAGTTTATATGAGATCAAAAAATTGGTCTTTAATATAAAAAAATGAAACATATATAGGTTTTTAACCAATCAAAATCAATTACACAAAATTAGCCAATCAGAATTGATTATATAAGCACCCAAACTTGGTGCCTATATGTATAAATTGGATGTCTCTTGCTGTCACACACTGTAATAAATATATAAAAAAAAAATAAAAAAAAATAAAATAAAAATAAAATAAAAAAAAATAAAAAATAAAATAAAAAATAAAAAATAAAATAAAAAATAAAAAATAAAATAAAAAATAAAAAATAAAATAAAAAATAAAA